>JAVJIF010033997.1:0-162192 GCA_038442645.1 Agave tequilana | reverse complement strand
TAATCCTATGGATTCGGCAATTAAGTATACAATTAGGCTTGTCTACATCTACATATACAAACTCAATGGTTAACACAAACACAGGGATGATTATTAGCTGCATACTGTTTACATTTATCATAACACTTGCATTCCATTTAGCATGCCATATGTCTTCTTTTATGTACTCGTTGGGTTGCATTTTGACAAACCTGGACTTGTATGTCCAGATATCGGCTCTTGGAGTATTGGAGCTCCCTGTTGCTAATTGGAGTATGTAGCGGAAGCTTAGAGACGTAATAACATATTCTTAAGACTTATCACTTTTGTCTGGGTCTTGAGATCCCTCTTTCCAGCTTGGGAGCATCTTTCAATATTATCTCTTATAAATTTCTTGTAAATCGTACTTTTATATCTTCTAGTGATATAATATCCTGTAATACATGATCATGTACTGTGATAATAATGTACTTAGACTGTAATGTTGGAATGTATATTACCATTGTGCTTTCGTACTCTGATTTCTGACTGCACTGATATGCTTAGCGTGTATACGTATGAGTATTTTACTCTACGTACATACGTTGCATTATTGTTTTCGTACCCGATGGGGCGCGTTACAGTTAGGCTAGGATTTTGATTCTAATTTAGTATAGATTTTCTTTTTCTTCTTTTTGTAATGTACTTTTTTGTTTCTTTCATAACTAAAATTAGAGAAATTCATAAGAGTAAGAGAGGAAGAATTGTATTGAGAATGACACTGATGTAATCTTACTCCTTTATTTTATTGTTTTTTGATTTAATCAAAGCTTGTTTTATGTTATTCTTTTCCTTGTTTTGCTTTTTAAACTACTTTACTTTGAGGTGACTTGTAATCCATATGAATCTGACGGCCTCACATATGCCTTGTCCTTGCAAGTGCCACTGATGGCTTATGATGATGGATCCCTACTTTCAAAGAGTGTAAGTTCGGTATCACTTCATACTGGCTTTTCATAGTTTTGAGGATATAATGTGGACTGATTTGAGGTGAGGAAGATCTTATATATCATGCGGTGATCGCCTTCTAGCCAAGGTAAGTTCACTATGAATCTATGGCAAAACAAGCTCTAAAGAGGTTTCACCTTGATCAATGTTTGGCATCGTTTCTGGAGAGGGACGGTAATTCTTTTTAATTTACTAACGATCAAATTTATTTTCTCTGCATTTTGTGTGTAGAGGTTGATTTCAGAAAAAAACAGTTGCAGAACATATTTGGCTACTCTTTGACCCTGCTGAAGAAAGCGGGGCACCAGAGCCTACTCAACTGCCATGCAAATGTGACAAAAGCCATGTTTTCGTCGGCAGCAGTAGTGGAATACTAATCCCTTTCTGGCAGGGTTTTAAATTGCATAGATATAGCTTCTGCAACTATTAGTTTTCCTGTTTAACTTATTTTGTACACTATTTTTAACTTAATAATAACTCGTGCTTGTAATTGCATAAAAACAGTTAGACTTTATATTTTAGGGCATCTGTTTAATTCGATTCTTTACATTACTGTTGAAGAGTGCTTGAGCCAAGGTACGTCTGCATCGTATATAGCATAGGAAACATCTGAGTGATTTATATTACTTGGAGTGTTTTTTTTTTGCTATACACATGCACACGCGCACTAAAATGATCTAAGGGTTAAACTGATAAACAAGATAAGGTGGGGAAGTCATTACCTTTTCTTAACCGAGAACCATCTCCTCACTTACTAACCATCCGAACTAAATTCGAGTAGACATTGACCCTAGGGACATCTCGAACTCAATAGGAGATTGACTTTGGATGGAAATTGTTAGAATTTGACTATGGTCAGCTTGGTGCTTAAGGTTGGAGATTAGAAGGTAAGATCCTTGAAAATCAGTGTTTGACGTAATTAAGACCCGTTGCTCTACATGAATACCTCTCACTGTGTTTTGCCCCTACCTGGTCGATTAATTACGGTCAGACTGCTACAATATATCTTTCTTGGACAGTCAATCAGTTAGGAGTCATCTAGGTCTAAGGTCAATCCTAACATAGGATAGATTTTCTTTCTTTTTGTTTGAGTATTTGTGTGTTTTTCTTTGTTTGTTCTTGTCATTTTATGTGAAATGAATTATAACCACATTTTTTCTAACTTTAATATAATCTATATTTCACCCCGACCTCTTTTGACTCGGATATCACCAACCCAATATTGCATAATTTTACCAATCAAATATGTTAGATTGGTTTTATTTGAATCGACATACTCTCCAATCTTAGCATTATAAACATGATTGGAACAACCATCTCAACTCTTCATCGAGTCAGTGGGGATACAATTCTCCCGAGTCATATGGCCAACCACCTTTCCAACATCTGCTTCATATACTCTATTTCAAGATCAAATAATTGAAGAAAAATCTGAGTTAGAAAAGAGTATAGAAGCCTTGTATGAGTGACAATTCCAAAATATGATGGACTCCCAATTCCCTAAAAACTTCTAAATCTAAGATCCATACTCCATTTTTCAAGTCCCATCACAACAAGAAGAAAAACTGATTGACTTGAAAAATAGTATAGAAGGTATGATTCAATGCCAAAATGATAACCAATCTGTCTATATGGCAGAGTTAGATCAGTTATGCAACTCAATAATTAATAGGAATGGGGAGCTCTGCCTAACACCTTTTCGACCATTCCTGATTTTTCTAACCATATTGACAAGACCCAAGATCATGGTGTCTTGGAAGCAATACTCAAGATTCAATTCATCACGCCATCCTGAACTTGATCAGTATCAATCCTTAGACAAATTGGCAAGTTTTCATTTTAATGAGACTGAACTTGAACATTAATGAGACCTCGATCTTTAATTTTGTGATTTAGTTCTAAAATTTTGAATCTATGTTGACTCCGGTACCCTTACCCAATTTGGACCACATTCACGAGCCAACGTTGATTCCGGTACCTATAAATCTTGAACAAGAACCACCAATTTTGGAAAATCACACTATATTGTTGGAAAATGAATGTGAACCTTTACTCTTTGACTTGGATTCACCTTTTGAACATATAACTGATTCTCGAACCTAGACTTGATCTGAATCAATTTCATGAGTCCATATCAGTGCCCGAACCTTTTACTCTTGAGTCCAAATCAACCATTTCACCAAATAACATTTCTTTGTTGGATTAGGTGTTAAGCATTATGACTCCGAGATGGTTTACCAAGATTGATCATTTAATCAAGATGAATGTCATGATAGGATCTTGCGTGATCCTATTCAAATTGGAGACATAACAATGTTAATAGGTTAGAGGTTAAAGGTGGATTCTTTCAAATACATATTCACTAGATTGGGCAGCAACACTTGCACTAATCAGAGCACCACCGGAACCCCCACCTTGAGGTGACATTTTTTCTTTCTTTTCTACTTTCTCATGCATATATGCATTTCATTCATACATTAAGAACAATGCATGGATAGGTGTGGGGAGGGTTCTACTAGCATAAGTTTTTCTTTTTGTATAAATTAAAAAAATTCTTTTCTTTAAACTTCTTAAAGTGGGAAACAATATTTTGAATTTATTTTTGAGAAGATTTTAAGGAATAAGGGAATTATAATTAGGATTTCTTAATACTTAGTCAAATAAGATTATTTATTTGATTTCTAAGTTTAGGAAGAAAAATTAAGAAGGTAATTTGGTCTTGATTTCTACCTTGATAAAATATGCCCTTTATAAACTTACACACTTTGGATTCAAAACAAAGACTCTTGTGCCTTAGAAAAAAGAAAAAGAAATATATATATATATATATATATATATATATATATATATATATATATATATATCAAAAAATCTTCTGATTAAGTTGTGTAGTTATGCCTCATAAAGCATGAGTATTCATGTCTAAAGTGGTTAATATCATCAATTAAAAACCCTTAGTTTGTGGTCTTTTGCTTGAGTCATTAAGTCCTTGGGGTGTTTTCTCACCCAGTTCCTGAAAATCGTTCGTTTGGGAGTCACCGACCTAAAACTCGTTACCTGGGCGAACTAGAAAGCCTAATAGAACTAAGGAATTACTGCCATAATATGTAAAAAAGACATAAGAGTTTGAGTTGAAAAATCTCGAGTCAAATATTCACGGTCACGAAGGTGCGTATGACTTAAGGTAAAATAATAAACTAGATGAGAAATACAATTTGATTGTTACCTTAATTGATAATAAGTTCTTGCATTGAGACTAAGTTTAGGAATGAATAGTTTGGTGATCCTAAGACTTATAGATCACTTGATTTTTGTAAGAATTCTTCAAATATTTTCTCTGTTTCAAAAATGCGTTTTCAAAAGGCTAACATTTTGTTTTTCTTTTTTTTTATAGATTTTGGGTGTAATTCACTGAAAATCCTCACGAGATAAAATTCGTTCTCGAGGGTTAACCTAGAAGTTTAATGACTTGTTGCATGTGCTAAGTGCAACCGTAATTCTTACAAAAGTGAGTTAGATTAGGTTAGCTCTATTTTTCTTTTTTGTTTTACTCAAGGACGAGCAAAATATAGGTGTGGGGGTGTGATTGTACAGATATTATGCATATTTATTATTACATTGCCATATTTCTTGTAATAAACTCTGCTATTTAATCGATTTACTGTTTAATAGTATGCAGGTTATGATTAACAGAGAGAAAGAATAATCCCAAATATATTCTAATCAAATCAGATTTATTTGAATTTTTATCCTACCTTGAGAAATAAACGAAAATAATCTCAAATCCAAAAGTCCAGAAGTAAATCTTATCAGAAAATATGGAATAATAGATAGAGAAGCAATGCACCCAAGGATCTGGCCAAACAGCCAGATCGAGGCCGTTGGGCCAGTGATTTGTTCCCATCCATAAGCGCGCTCTCCCTACTCCATTTCTCTTATTTTTATTCTAGTTTTGTATAGATTTTCTTTTCTTTTTTTTATGTAATTTTCTGTTTGTTTCATAGCTAAGATTAGAGAGAGATTCATGAGAGTAATAGAGGAAGAATTATATTGAGAGTAACATCGATGTAATCTACTCTTTTTTTTTTTATCATTTTTTGATTTAATTAATTCTTGTTTTATGTTATTATTTTCTTAGCTTTTCCTTTTTTAAACTACTTTACTCTAAGATGGCTTGTAGTCCATGTGAATCCGACAGCCTCGAATATGCCTTGCCTTTGCAAGTGACACTGATGCCTTATGATTATGGATCCCTACTTTCAAAGAGTATAAGTTCTGTATCACTTCATATTGGCTTTCACGGTTTTGAGAATATAATATAGACTGATTTGGGGTGAGGAAGAGCCTATATGCCATGCGGTGATCGCTTTCAAGCCACTGAAAGTCGTCACTATAGATCCAAGGTAAAAAAAAGTGCCAAAGTGGTTTTGCCTCGATCAGATATTAACGTGAGTAACATGCGGAAGACATGAGTACATGATACATGAGTATAGGAGATACATGATCACTGCATATAACAGGACAGCAGGTGCCAAGTAAATAACCAATAAGGTGTCAAGTGATTAACCGATCAGGCGACAGGTTTCAGGTGGGACACAACAATACAAGTAGTACAAGTAAACTCAGAGTTACAACATCAATCAAATAACCGATTACACAAGCTAGTTCAGGAAAACATAGTGAAAGAATATTTCAAACTCTTCACAACCATAATTATAAGAATAATAGATTAAATTATTAAATAGTTATGCGGCGCTGAACAAAGTGAGAGCGTATCTAGGCATATAATAATTATGATTATTAAATAATCAAGTGAAAAACCAAGCGGAGCTAAGCAGGGCTGGACCGGAGCAAAGCAGGGCTGGACCGAAGCTAGCGTGTAACACTAGACGCTGTCACGTTTGGCGTGGTTACCGCTCATGGCGCAACTAAACGCACACGGCTAAGTGACGAATAAAATATATAGCTAACACACGTGATGAAGCCACACTCACGATGTAACTATAGTCGGATGGAACCAGCGATAAAGCGCTGAGCGTTAGGCTCGCCTACCAGCTGGAGCGTATGAAACCCATAGGGTTTAAGTCCAGAGACTGAGCGAAGCACGAGCATAGCTAAGCTGTGCCCGACGAGGCTACGCAATGAAGCTCGGCTCGCAATACGCGAAGTAGCTAGGCTCCCAGCAAAGCTGAATAATAGAACTGCAGAGCGGTTAAACCCGCAGATTGAACATGTACAAGCAAAATACAAGCATAGCCAACATTATTACAACCATTCATCAACAGATATAATACATTACCTAATACATCAATACAAGCACCACACCAGTACAATTACAAAACCATACATGGGCCAACATACACAACACCATCATCTGCCACCAATACAACACGACATCGATACGTACACCATCTCACATATAGTACATTTACAACACAGCCGAAATGAACTACAGTATACACCTAACAAGTCACACCCAACCAATATATAGTATATGCCCAAGAAATAACAATGCTTGCAAATAAGGAAAGAGTACTCACCTTGCAGGGTCTGGACACGAGCACCGTGGCACAGGCAAGCACCCGACCAAGAGAGAGGGGGACCTAGAGAGAAAAAAATCTAGATAGAGATCTAGAGAGAGCTAGAGAGAGGCGGCAAGGACCAAAACCAGGGAGGAGAGAGAAAAGAGAAAAGCGGACACAGGTGTAAGAGAGAAAGAGAGGGAGCAAGGGAAAGGAGGGAGACGCGAGAATGAGGGAGAGAGAAACACGGGGTGAGAGAGAGAAATTTGAAGGTGAGAGACGGTGTCATGCCCCGCTCCCCAAAAAACATTGAAACGAAGTCGCATGGGATTCGGCTACGTACATACGTGAGGAAATATCCCAGTATACACGCTAAGTCTAAAGTAACCTGAATAAGTTATAAAAAATCTATTATGATAAATTAATATCACTGCAATAACACATATAAATGTCCACGCTAGATAACAGATGAATAAAGAAGTAAAATAAGAAATCAGTCCAATATATCAAGAATCAAGGAATTGACAGAATAAAAGAAAGTAGGAATACCAAAATCGAAAAGAGACGACTCAAGGCTCCTCGCAAAGCATACAATCACACGAATACCTGAACAATAAGAAAGCATCCGACGTGCGACTGCAGGGTTGTCAGAAGCGACCTAATGAGTATGTGTGTAAAGGAAAAGGTGTTCGTGCATAATAACATTGTAAGCAATAACAACATGATAACTGAAATAAAAGATAACAGAATAATCAATATCCAGAACAAAGTTATAAACGATATATAACTGACATCATGATAAAAGGAAACAACTAATGTCAAGATATGTAACCTAGCATATGTCACTAGTCTGGTATACAATCCGGTCATGTGCAGATCATGTGTCTATCATAGTTATATATATGTACAGTCAGGTGATTACGATCGGTCACAATATAATATAACAGTTTATTATTTTTTAATTATGCCAGCGAACACCAACTGCCACCTGTAAAAGACGCATCTCATACTATGATTGTCACACGTGTCAATCGAAATCCTAATATATTAAAACTGATTGGTTGGAGACATTGTCCATGCTTTAGGTAGGTTTCGTATATACCCAGAACCACGGCCCAATCACCGGCGCTGAACCAGATCCTACCGCTGTAGGTAGTCAGTAACAGTAATAGTACTTATAATATCACTGTGAAACAATACTCACAGTAACACTGTAGAACAATAAACAGATGGGATGTCAATCATCCCTTAGAACCCTGCAGTAGAACCGTAAGTCGGCTGTGCAACCTGTATCCTAAGTCCACCCAAAATACAAACGCTATCTCCTCCATCAATTTTCTCAATCCCAATGTAAGTTGTCCATTTATCTTATTATCTATTCAATTTAATTAAATCAGTCAATGTCCATATTACCTAGAAAACTGGGATGATGCGATGACGGTAACAGTACAGTACAGTAAAAGTAATCGTATACACGGTGAACAATATAAGTAACAGTGAACGATAACAGTAATCGTGTATACGATGAATAGAGCTATACCGAGTGTTACGGTCTAATAATATATTCATAGTAACTTTTAGTAACATGAACGGAATATTTATCAGGTAGATGTCATGTTTAGTCAGTCAAATTTTCAAAGGGTGTCATGATGTCCAGAATCAAGAATAATATACAAGATTTATTTAAGGGTTATAAATACAACCACAAGATAATTAATTGTTTATATATACATATATGGACGTGAATAATAGTTAACAATGTAAATCATTATGAACAATTATTCAGATATAAAAATGGAATCTATTAAAGAACAGAGTAGTAACGTGCTCACATGAAATCATAATAATACCATATGCATTAAAGAAAACAAAGAAGATGATCACTCATGACCAATTAATAATAGAGGGAAGCTCAAAACAAATACTCACAATATCATTTATAAATTTTAGTAGCATAATTATATTACTAAATAAAATTATTTATCATAAAGTCATTGTTTAACTGAAGGAGGAAAAGAATACTCACTTGGGCTCGCGCGTCCAATTACCAATTTGAGAAATCTATATTAAATACATTCGAATTAGAAATTTATTGAATTTTATATAAGGTGTCTCAATTCGAGGTTATTTAGTGTTTTAAATTAAGTACGGATGGTCCAAAACTTAGAACAAGGTTGTATGATGATACATTGAGTTTATAAGATTATTTAGATTTTATTTAATGATTATTGTGGGGTTTAAATGGTTAAAAACATGAAAATTCCTTATCGGGTCTGAATGTTGAAATAGCGGGTTTCACTTTATAAGGCAGTGATTCAGTCTAATATGACATATAAATACTACCAAAATTTTTCAGTAGGTTCTAGGGGTTATCTAGATATTTATCCCTATTTTTACTTATTTTTTCAAATTTTTATCTAGCCAATAAAATTATTTTTGTAACGCCCCGATCCCGCGGATACGGAGACGTCACTGCGACGTATATACGCAGGTCGGAAATACCCTCACGTATATACGCTAAGCATTAATACAGGTAAGAATCAGAGTGTGAAAGCATAATGGTAATATACATTCCAATAGAAAAGTACAAGTACATGATTATCACAGAGAGTGATACAATATTACGGGAATATTGCATCACCAGAAAATACAACAGTACATTTTTACTAGGAGATATATATAACAAAAGCTGAGAGGTGCTCATAAGCAGCAAGAGGGGCCTCGGAGCCAATCAGAAGAAGAGCTGGGAGGAAGAGCTATGATGATGTCCAAGCTTCTGCTACACTCCGATCGCCACGGAAGGATCCACTGCGCACTCTAATCAGTTACAATAAGGCCACCATAGTCCAACCTCTAGGATCTGGATATGAAAATTTAGGGTTGTCAGATGCAACCCGACGAGTACTTATGATAAAGCCAAGTGGCGTGCATATAGGCACACGTTTGCAGGAAAGGTGTATCGTGAATATAAGTACATCTGAGCATGAAATGAGACAATAAGTAAAATAACTACAGGAAAATCAATTATACAAGCCTACATTACCGATCCGTGAGATTAGTACGTCGAAGGATAAATCTAAACAAGGAAAACCCTCATATATATACCCTGCACCTCACGTCACTGTAATCTGAGTTTATATAACCAGAATTTGCCTTCACAATAACAGAATAATGGAACAGTGTGGAAACCCAAAAATAAGCAACAAAGTAGCGCAGGTATGGTGAGCAGGATAATGCATTGTGTCACATGTTTTTCAAGTATAGATCCAGTGTACAGCTAGTCAGATATCAAGAGCATGTTATTATTATGTCATTAAGACTCATCTGATTTGTATACATCGGTATGTGTCCCATTTCACTTAACTCAGCATACAGACCGGAGAGTAATTTATTGGAAACTGATAGAGATCGACGGACCATGCTTAGAATGGGTCTCGTACATGCCCGAGACAACGGTCAAGGAGTATCTGGTACTGTGCCAGAACGTACCGCTAGGTACCGAAACTTATTGTACGCCCGAATATGAATAGGATGTCACCGCTCCCACAGGAATAGGCCCAGAGGCTTATGGCACAACCGACAGGCCCCATGGAAACACCTGGTGGCCTCTACGTTGAATCCAAGTATGTGGCCGCGCGACACTATACGACCATCATAAACATTTAGACTATATCGGTACTCATCAGTTTCCCCTATCCCGGTGTAAATTGTTCAATTATTAAAGATTGTCCAATAATAATCTCCACATGGTATTCACAGTAATCCTATATTCATGATTATCCAATTATGGGGATTAACAGGAGTATAGTATCAGGAGTTTCCCCTTTTTCAGAGGTTCAAGAATACAGGAGTTCAGGAGCATAGGAGTTCAGGTGTACCAAATATCTGGTAACAATATAATAATCATGTCAAGTCCCCGTAAAGTAATAATCATGAATATGCAATATAATACAGGTGTCATGTGTAATAGTATCCAGTCAGGTGTCATAATATCCAGTCAAATGTGTCAGTACCAGGTGATAGCATATGTCAAGTATCAAGTGATAGCATGTCAATTGTCAGGTGTCAGGTATCAGGTGTCAAGTATCAGGTGTCAAGTGATAACATGTCAAGTACCGGTATCAGATATCAAATGTCGGGGATCAGGTCTCAACTAATAACATGTCAAGTATCGGTGTCAGATATCAAGTGTCAGGTATTAGGTGTCAAGTAATAACATGTCAAGTACCCGTCTCAGATATCAAGTGTCAGGGATTAGGTGTCAAGTAATAACATGTCAAGTACCAGTGTCGGATATCAAGTGTCAGGGACCAGGTATCAAGTATAAACATATTAGTTCCAGGTAATTAACATGTCGGTGTCAGGTAAGTCAATACGGAGCCACAATATTATATGTCAGACAATCACCTGGTCATGTAATATGATACAAGAAACAATGTTGTTAAATATTGCAAACTCTTCACAATCATATCTATAACAATAATAAATTAATCTTTTAATTAGCTATGCGGAGCCTAGCGAAGTAAGAGCGTATCTAGGCATACCATGCAAGTATAATACCAGTTCAACAAATATAATAACGGCCGATAGGTGTTAATATAACATGCTAATTTTTAGAAAATCACTCGCATATCATATATCAACTCGCATAACGATGCATCATGCATTAAAAGCTAGAGTAGTAATTGTTAGGCACGTAATGGTAGTAACATTACATCCACATATCAATATATTATGAAATAGAAGCTTAACAGTTACTAAACATGAATTGATGATATCAAAACACTTAAATTTATATCGAGCCCTAAAATAGAATTAGTAAGGCATAAAGTAGCACAAAGAAAGTACTCGCTCAAAATAAAATAGATGCACTTCAAGAGAAACTATACTCGCCTAAAATCACCGAAAAATGTCGTAAAATCCTGGAACACCGTAAACACATACACGTTACTAATCCATATAAAATATATATAATATATATATATATATATAATATATATAATTAGAGAGAATAAGAGAGGGGAGAGAGTGAGGATTAGTTAGAGAGAGAAGGAGGCTGAGAGAGAGAGAATTGTAGGGAGGAGAGACAGAAAGAGAGATGTATGCTGGAAATATAGAGAGGTAATTAAGGAATTAAAGAGGGGGTAGAAGTGGAAAGGAAGAAAAGAAAGAAAGAGAAAAGGAAAGAAAGGAAAGAAAGAAAGAAAGAAAGGAAAGAAGGAAAAGAAAGAAGGGGAGAGGGGGCTTGGCCGGCGGCCGCCACCGGGCGGCCTGGGGCGGGCTGCGCGGCTAGGCCCCCGGGGAGGAGGGGTTTGGGTGTTGGTGGTGGTGTTTGTTGTTATGGTGTTAATGGTATTGGTGGTGGTGGTGGTTGGTGGTGGTGGTGGTGGTGGTATTGGGGAGTTGAGGAGGAGGAGATGGTGGTGCGATGGTAGTGAAAGTGGAGGAATTAGTAGGATTAATGGAGAATTTTAGAGAAAAAGGAAGATAGAGTGATGGATTTTGGGGAAATTGGAGAAAAGGGGATGAAGTTTGGAGAGGATGAAAGTGGGGAAGGGAAGTGGGGAGGTTAGGGGGCAGCGCCGGCGGATAGGGGTGGCGGCGCGCTGGCGGCGGTGAAGGTGGCCGGCAGTGGTTGTGAGGGGAAGAGAGGGAGAGAGTGATGGTGGGAGAAAATGGAGAATACGGAGAAGGGGGAAAGAATTAAAAGAAGTAGAGGGAGGAGAGTATGGGAAAAGGAATGGGAAGGGAGATAGCTTGCTGCAGCTGATGGTACTGCTGTTGCTGCA
This sequence comes from Agave tequilana, assembly GCA_038442645.1. Lineage (NCBI taxonomy): Eukaryota > Viridiplantae > Streptophyta > Magnoliopsida > Asparagales > Asparagaceae > Agave > Agave tequilana. The sequence goes on along the minus strand of JAVJIF010033997.1, from coordinate 149,915 downwards.
GGTCGACAGGGAGTGGAAAGCATGGGAGCAGGAAGGGGAGAAAGAAAGAGAAAAAGAAAAGAAGAAAAAGAAAGAGAAGAAAAGAAGGAAAAATAAGGAAAAGAAAAGAAAAGAAGGAAAAAATAAAAAGAAAAAAATAAGAAAAAAAATAAATAATAAATATATCATGAAATAATTAAATTAATAGGATAACCTGTGAGTATAAAGTAGAGGAGTAGAGAAGGAAAAACACGAAAAAAAGAAGAAAGGAAAATAATATTATTATTAAAATAGCGTAAAATTTGACTGTTTCAGAAACACTCCGAAAAATTCTCAAAAATAAAAATATTATTTTAAATGCTTGATGAAATCAAATTTGAGAAATTCAATTTGGTTTTTAAATTAAAATCCTGAAACTTCCAGTGATACGGGCAACACCAAAATTGGTCAAATTTTGATAAATTCAGAAAAATTCAAGAAAATGTATTTAGATAGAAAATGAGATTCTAAGAAGTAATGTGAAAATCGTTTCTAAAAATTTAACTCCATTTGAAAATTAGAAATCTAAGAATCGGTCAACGATGCCGATCAATACCGGTTTTGAAATTTTTGCAGAATAATTCTGAAAAATTTCAGAAAATCATGAAAAATCTAAAATATCGGAAAACAGTGTTTGAAACTAAATCGGTCAGATTGGACTGTTGAAAAGGCCAAATCAGGTAGTACACTGGTATCGGGTTCCCGGTCCAGGTCAGGGCTGACTCTAAGACCGAGAATCCAAATCCGATATCAAATACATAAGTAATCACAACTAAATATTGAAAGAAAATTGAAATAATATGGTCGAAAAAATCAGGACACTTATCTGGGTACGTATCCCGAAAACGGGATGCTACAATTTTTCATTAAGTTAACTGGTCTATTTTGTATTTGGGTTAGGTTAAAATAGATTAGAATCCACAATATTTGGGTTGGACTGAAATTAAGCTTTCTGAAATTGGGCTTCAGAATTAATATATATATATATATATATATATATATATATATATATATATATATATATATATATATATATATATATATATATATATATAATATATATATATATATATATATATATGTATGTATGTATGTATATTATGTGTGTGTGTATATTTATGTATATGTATATGTATATGAGTGTGTGTGTGTATATACATATATATATTCTTTTCTGCTTTCTGGCCTGGCCCATTAACCAGGCCTAGATTTTCCTTTTTTTTGTGTGGCCTGGGCCAGTGGCGACCCAGGCCACTGGTCTGGCCCCATAAGCCAGGCCCGGGGTTCTGCACCCGGGCCTGAGGCCAACCCTTTTTCTTTCTTTTTTTTGTGTTTGGGTTTCTTTATAATGTCGTTCTTTTTTTTTAAGAAGCAGGAGAAGGGTTAGGTTAATATAATAGGATAAGATCTTTTAGGTTAGATTCTTTTAGCAATCAAATTGTTAAATAAAAAATCAGGTTGTTAAGATAAGAATTCAGGTGATTAAGATAAAGATCCCTAAGATCTCTTGAGACCTTTCAGCTGGAAATTTAAAATTTAAATTTTGCTCTAGGTTTTAAATAATTTAGATCTCCGGCCTAATCACACGCCAATGTGGCTTTATGATTTAGGTATTAGGATTTGGTAAAAGGAATATGAGTTCAAAACTTGGCATAAACAAGTTAAGCACACAAATTCATTTTATTATTATTACTATATATATTTTTTTGTTTAAAATTTATTTATTTATTTGATTATATTTTACTTTATTTCGGGTATGAGTTAAATGGGTTATGGTTTATTGGATAATAAGATTATAGGTTGGAAAAGAAAATCAATTAAGAATAATACCAACAATAACATGATAATAATAGTAGTAATGCTAATAATAATGTATAAAATATAATACATACATATACTTGTATAAATGCAAATCAAAAACATATACACTTAATATGTATGTATATATATTTATACCATGTATAAAATAAATTAATCAATAATAATAAGTAATCTAAATAAAATTAATGAAAGTAGAAATATAGTATTATTAGTTAAAGGATATTACAGAAGGAGATGCGGGGGTGAGAGGAAGGGAGACGCGGGGGGTAAGGGGAGTGAGTGGGGGGGGGAGAGAGAGAGGAAGAAGGAGACCAAAACCAGAGAGGAGAGAGGGGAGCCAGGGTGGCATGCGTGGCTGGAACGGACAACAACGATCGTGGGGAAGCCGACAGTGTGGTGGAGCCCCGGGGGGAGATTGGGGTGGTGTGCATCGTGATGTTGTTGTTGTTGTTGATGATGATCATTGGTGATGGAGTTGGGTGATGGGTAGTTGGAGTTATGGATGGTTGAGGTGGTGGCTCTGGTGGAGAAGTTGGTGGCGTAGAGAGGAGAAAGTGGTGGAGGGATTCGTGATGGTTATGAAGAAGGGGAGTTTGATGGTTGCTGTGAGATTGATGAAGGAGAAGGAGAGAGTGAAATTTAGGGGGGTGTTGATTGAGTTCAAACTTGCACACAGAAAATACAGAATTTCAGGAATACAGAAAAGAAGTGCAAGTACTCAATATTATCGTTATAGCGAGTGGCTATGCGGGTCGTGATCTACAAGAAGGGACTAGCGACAGAAGCGTTTTGTAAGTTATCTTTTAAGTTACTTAAAATGATTAAAGTTCTTCTCTTATTCAATAAAAGAAAAAAATAAGTTATGTTAAATTGTAAAAGTGGTAGGTCGAAGTAGATGGAGAAATAGAAAATGAAATTATACAAACAAAGAGTGAAAAAGTGAATAGAGTTAAGAGTTGATGATGATCTAGACTAAGGATTAAAAGAAAAAAAAAGAAAACTATAGATCTTACCTACCTCTTCTGATTGATGGCTTACCTGGAATCCTTATCAATGATGTACCTTTACTTGAAGGTGAGTGAAGCATGATAGGTGAGATCTTCCCAATTCTCGATCTACACTACAAAATGAAGGTGCAAGCTATACTACCATAGAAATGGTTGTTTATCTCCATAGGCCATCAATGGTACTTACTGAAATCACCTAGAGGGGGGTGAATAGGTGAAGGCTATACTAAGTGACAAATAATGCGGATTAAAAAAACTAATTAACAATAAGCAACAATAATAAAAAGGCTTGCAAGAGAGTATACAAATAATAGAGCAAGTAAAGGAGAGATAGAGTTTAGAGATAGGTGGACAATCGCAAACACGAGAATATGTTTCGAGGTTCGAGCCACTGCTCTACGTCTCCGCCTTCAACACGATGAAGGATTTCCACCATGCTTGATCCCACCGGATCGTCAATACAAGTTCTCACTAGAACTCTTTGGACACACTTGTCCTCTCTCATGGTGCCGCAACACCAACTAGGAGCTCACTAGCTCGTCTGAGGCCGCAACCTCTACAACTTCTCAATATGAAGAAAACGGTGATCAACAATTGACCACAAACAATGGCTCACTTGCACAACCCTACAACCAAGATAAGGAGATGAAACTTTTGAGATTGTGTAGTAAACAAATTTAGAAGAGAAGTAGAGGAAAGCTTCAAGCTAAAAGGATTAGAATTTTGGCTCAATGAAAACTTTTTGCTAAAGGTTAAACTTTTGAAAACTTTTGATCTTAATCTTGTAAATCTTGTGTTTTAGTTGTAGAACACTCCCTCTATTTATAGGGGATGAAAACTGGGTTAAAAAGGCAAGAGATTCGTTGGGGGAGATCCCAACAAAAATCAAATCAGAAAATAGCCGTTACAGCCTAGTCAGCAGAGTTTTCTGCTACCGGTCGACCGCAACGGTCGGATATTCGACCGTTGGGAAAGTGGTCGACCGGACGGTCGACCGTGAAACCCAAACATAGAGTTACACTCTCTGTTGGTCAGCCGTTACGGTCGACCGGGAAAAACAGAGAGCACTGCTCTTGCTCCCGGTCGACCGGTAGGTCGACTGATGTGCACACATGCACAGTGGTGCATGTCGGTCGACCGCCAGGTCGACCGATAGAGCAATTTTCTCTGCCAGCGGTCGACCGTGCGGCGGTCGACCGGACTAGGCCAAAGTCAGGTTTTTGAAAACTTTTTGAAGTCTAAATTTTTACGATAAAAATTCTTTAGATAGGTATATACAAAATAGAGTTCTAAGGCTTATAAAGACCAGGTGTGATCATAGATCAACACCAAATGATTTGAACTTTATTTTGATAAAAATACTTTTTCTAAACAAAAACGGTTTTTCCAAAAACTTATTTTTCCAAAAACGAATTTTCAAAACTTTATTTTCTGACACTTGATAAGAAATTTTGTAATAAAATTTTGTTTGAAAGCATGAAGCAATATCAAATGTGTGTGTGTGACAATCCTAAAGTTATCAACCTCTATCATCTCGGTTTTGACAAAATAGACTATAAATCCTAACTAAAAAGAAAAATGTAAAAATACAAATCTTGTAGTAGTCTTCTCAACTTGTTTGATCTTGGAGCTCTTCTATTGTGCTGGGCTCTGGGATCCAAATGTGTGAGTCTTGTGTTGGAGCCGTCAATCAACCTATGATTTTTACCTGAAACTCATTTAAACAAACTTGTTAAAACATAACTACATATAGTTTGTTATCATCAAAACTTCGGGCTAATGGCCTTTGGGCCAACAATCTCCCCCTTTTTGATTATGACAAAACATATGGAGTTTTTACAAATATTTTTGGGTGGATACTTTAAGTGAAGCTCCCACTTAATACATGCATATAAAATAATCTGATAAAGAGATGTACATGCATAACACAGGCATATATAGGATATGAAAATGACACATATGCCAACCATCCATGCATACCAAAGATACAGAAATACAAAAGTGTATGCATACATGCTTACCTCCATCCATCCATAAATACCTCCATCCTCCAAAATAGATGATTGGGTCAATAATAGCATAAACACAATATACAACCAATCACATATGCCACATGGAGATAAGAAACATAACTGCCATATCATACTGAAAAAAAATGTCTATACAAGATAGGAGGTTCATGCCAACCTCAAAAGCATAACACATGTCCACAAATAAAAAAGTGTCCAAATACATGTAGAAAAACAACAACCCAAAATAACATAGAAATAACTAAATAACAACTAAATAACTCCTCAAATATCTCTCCCCCTTTTGTCATCATCAAAGGGGTCACTGATCATCAGAATCATGTCTACCAAAATCAGAGTCCGTCGGTAAAGTATTTGGCGGAGATGGAGCAGAAGAAGAAGTCCTGGCGGGGAATGGAGGGCCGGTAGTAGGAAGTGGCTTAGCACGGTCAGAAGGAAGAGGAGCCGGCCAATCAAACTTGGTGTAGATGCCGCCGAGACAGGCATGCATATAGCGCATGGAGTCACAGATATGGCTGAGATCATGGTCCAAACGCTGCTCCATCCGCTGTGTAACACCCCGCTCCCGGAATACGTACTTAGTCGCGTATTCAGATTTTTCGATCATATTTTTCGATTTACTTCTGTATTTGTTTTGTACTATGAATTATTTATATGAACGTTTTGTCTTGGATTTGGATTCGTGGACTCGGAGTCAGCCCTAGTCTGAACCGAGGGCCCGATCCTAGGGTATTACTCGATTTGGTCATTCTGATATTCCGATTTAACCGATTTCAGTTTTAAACATCGTTTTCCAATATTTTAGGTTTTCTATAATTTTCTGAAATTTTCCTGAATTAAGTTGGGAATCTTCAAAACCGTGTCGACCAGTGCCGCTGACCGATTCCCAGATTTTTAACTTACAAACGGATTGGAATTTCAAGGAGTGTCTTTTTACAATATTTCTTAAAATCACATTTCCTATTTAAATACTTTTTCTGAGGATTTTATGAATTTATGAAAATTCCACCGGATTGGGTATCGGCCAGTGTCGCTGGTTGATTCCAGGATTTTTAGTTTACAATCGGGATTGAATTTCTGAATTCCGCTTTCACTTTACTTCTTAAAATTATATTTTATTCTTTAATACATTTTCTGGGATTTTTCAGAATTTATCAAAATTTGGCCGACCCGGTGTAGACCGGTATCGGCGGTTGACTTCCGGATTTTTAATTTGAAAATGGGATTTTATTTCTGAAAACCGATTTCATATTATCTCTCAGGATGACGTTTTCTACCTCCGGTATTTTTGGGGATTTTTCTGGAACAGTCGATATTTCGCGACCATATTATAATATTATTATTTTCTTATCTTTTCTCCTCTTTCTTTCCTTTCTTTTCTCCACCAACCGCAGCCCACTCCTCCCACGTGGGCGACAACACCTCACCCTTCCCCCATTTAATTCCCTCCCCATCACATCCCCATCACCATCACACTCTCTCTCCTTTCTTTCTCTTTTTCTTTTCTTTTTCCTTTCTTTTCCTTCATTCTCTTCTTCTTCTTCTTCTCCTCCAAGAGAGGCCAGCCCCAACCGAACCGGCCACCACCACGGCCTCCGGCCACATCTCTGGCGAGGAAAGCCCCCAACTCCGGCCCTCTCTCTCTTTTTCTTTTCCTTTCTTTCCTTTTCTTTTCTTTTTCAACCTTTCTTCTCCGCCCGGCGCCGCCGCCTGGCCGGCGGCCAGGCCGAGCGCCCCCAAAGGGGGGGGCGCTGTGTGCGGGAGCCAGGGGGCAACAGCCCCCTTCCCTCTCCTTTCTCTCTCCTTGGATCCCTCTCTCTCTCTCCTGGAATCTCTCTCTCTCTCTCTCTCTCCCTGTTCTCTCTCTCCCTGGGTCTGAATCTCTCTCTCTCTTGGACTCTCTCACTCTCTCTCCTGAGTCTCTCTCTCTCTCTCTTCCTGGTTCCTCTTCCTGTTCGTCTTCTCCATTTGGAAAATGACTCTTATCAGGGCCGGCCACTCCTTTTGGATTGGGGCCGCGTTCTTCTCCATTGGCAAGACTTAGGGCCGGTACCCTCCTTTTGGATTGGGGCCGAACTTCCCTTCGTCGGGCGCAGCAAGGAATCTTGTCGGCGAGTGATTTTCCTCGCCAAGACTTTCCTAACGCGGATCTCACCCCGCGTCTAGGCAATCCCTTAACGCGCTCCGCGCGTTTCTGTATTGACGCGACGCAGAACCCACGTCCGCGTCCGCGTTTCCCTCGCGTCCCACTTGAACGCAGATCTCGCGTTTGAGGCATCTATGCGACGCGAATCCCGCGTCTGCTATCCCGCGTCTGCTATTCTCGCGACGCGATCCTCGCGTCTGTGATTTCCGCGTTTGCTATTCCGGCGTCTGCCATTCCTGCAACACGAACCCCCGCGTCTCACTTCCTCAAACCGCGTCTCCTTGTACACTTTCTCTCTCCTCATATATATATGGCGCGTGCGCGAGTTCCATGGATTCCAGACTTTTCGGCTTTCCGGAGATTTAGGCGAGTGTCCTCGCTCTCGCCTCCATTTGGGTTTCCCCGCTTCGTCGGGTCGACATATGTTTTACTCCATGTTTCCATGTATTTTGTATTGGGCTGAGTCCCTGTATCTGTGTATGGCCGAGTGCCATATCTGGACATGTATTGCTCTGTGACGAATGCTTGTACTAGGGTAGTTTCCTTCTTGTACACATACCATGCCTGTGATGTATCCTATTGCTTCATACCATGCGTGGTCGATCCTTCAGCCTCCGGTCACTCACTATCTCGAAAGAGATGTGATTGGGATCGTCAGGTTTCCCAGCTCCGCCTGGTGAGCATGCTTAGCGCTCGGTGCTTTATTCACTAAATTCGTTTAGGCGAGTTGCTGCCGGATTTTCTACTCGTATCTTGATCCGAGTATCCCGGTAACCTCGCAGAGCGCATTAGTGTCTAAACTCTGTTCGCTGTTTGTGCCTCCAGCTTGTTCAGCTCCGTCTGGTTATCATGACCAGCGTTCAGCGCTTTACCACTAGATTCGTCTAGGCGAGTTGCTGCCGGATTTACCGCTCGTACTTCAGTCGAGTCGCCCCGGTAACCTCGCCAGACGCTCCAGTGTTAACACTGTTTGCTGTCTGTACTTCCAGCTTGCTCAACTCCGCTTGGTTGTGCTCAGCTACTATTCTACCACCATGCCATTACTTCATACTTGTCCTTTACATGTTACTATTTAACACATGTATATCACCTGGCAACTGTTGTGTTATCATCTAACACCTGACATGATACTACTGGGTAAGACCCCTTGTTATGACATGACTTGCCACCGGATTGTTATCAATCTCTTAACCTGACTGGTTACCTGTCTAATATCAATCTCTTGTCATGCTATCACTTGACACCCAGCATGATATACTTGACTCTTGTGATTATCACGATAACGGGAATGATGACCTGACATCTTGATAGTACAAACTGTACTCCTGATACACATGTGATATATTATAGTACGAACCAGTACTCCTGAGATACATGTATTCCTGATATTCCTGACTTGCTCTTGCTCATTCCCGGAATCTGATAATCATCTAATAATTCATAAAAGGAACAACTTGCATCGGGTCGGGGGAAACATGCGGCTATCAATATGTGTTCGTGTTTACAGTGGTATTAGGCATGTTGTGCAACTAAACTTCCGGTCTGACCTGTGGGCCTCCAGGCGACCGAGGGGAGTGCTGGCTCCCTCCTTCCTGGTACCATCATGATAAGGGCATACATAAGTCCCTCCTGTTTGCCTTGCGGCGGGTTCCGTCACCAAGCAACGGAACAATCCTGGGCCGTGGTCCCGGGTATGTACGGGACCCACTGTAACATAGTTCGTTGATACCCCCGCTGGTTTCCAATAACAATCTTGCTTTACTCGGATATGGATCTATGTGTGCTGGGACGCTAGTTCACATAGCTAGATATCAGGGTAAGACGAGTAATAATAAAGTGTCTAATAACCTGCTCTTTAAGTTGTAAGTAGAAGTATGTGGAATGGGACGCATACTGAAGCCTGCAACTTAAACTGCTATGAATCTGTGATATGCCTTACCATATTTGCTTGTCCTGGATTTTACTTCGGATTTTTGGCTTTATGAGTATTATCGTATTAACTGCTCATACTCTGCTTTATCCCTTGTATCTACCTGCCTCCTGTTCATTATCTTATCATGCCCTGAGTGCAGTCGGGTTGTATGTGCTTAGATTATGGTGACATGAGATAAAGGTATATAGATGAGGGTTCCTTGTTTGGATTATTCCTTCGATGTACTAGTCTCATGGAGCCGTGATCTGAAACCATACAATCAGATTTGCTCGTCCTCGGCTTTATTCGGTTTCATCGCTATACATATACTTACCCTTGCTCGCCACTTGGCTTTTGCTTCACCACTCGCCTGGGGAGTATCATCTGACTCCCCTGGATCCTCATGTCCAGGTTTTGGAGCTTGGAGCGTGTGGATTCTCCCAGTTGCTGATCAGAGTGGCGCAGCGGTAGCGTGGATCTCCAGCAGACCGCCCAGAGCTCCATCCTTCCAGGTTCCTGTGCGCCTCTCGAGTTTCCTTGTAGTAAACTCGTGAGTGCCTTTTATACTGATCCCCCTGTACATTTCTTGTATTCTCGCAATTGCGCCTATCAGGTGATGTAATATTATTGTAATATCAGATCACCTCTGGTGATAACTTTGTAATTGTACTCATGTGTTGGAATGTATAATGCACCACGTGCTTCCGTACTCTGATTCTTGCCTGTACTGATGCTTAGCGTATATACGTGAAGGTACTTCTGACTTGCGTATATACGTTTGCAGTAATGTCTCCGTACCCGCCAGGATCGGGGCGTTACAGGTTGGTATCAGAGCCTAGGCTCTCACCTCCTCAGTACGTCCAGACGGCAAATTAAATGGTAAAGAAATTTGCAACTGGAATGCATGAGTCCTGGTTATACATTCCAACTACAAGTACAGAGTTATCTATTTTTCTTGATCATCTTTTCTTTGATTCCTAATTCCTCCTACCTTTACCCTGTTTTGGTTTTCGAAGCCTTATACCAATTTAAGATATGGATATACTAGAGAGGTAGTGGCTGGTTCTGGATGAAGCTATGATATGATCTCTTCGGCCAACTCTATGAAAGTTCGGGTATTCTCAGAATGGATCTGCTACCACCGGGTTATCTTTCAGAAGATGGTATTCGGGATTTTCTGCGGTTATTCTTTATTCTCGGCTATATCTTTCAGAGTGATCGATGCCTGGTATTCGGGATTCTCAATTCCGGTCTTCTTTATTAATGCTCAGTATTATCGAGGTTTCCTTTATCTTCAGTATTCTGGCTTATTCTCAGAGCGACATTAAGTAGCAGTACAGCGGAAATTCTATTGCAAAGTTGAGTAATCAGTCAGTATTATTTGGCATCGTTCGGAGATTTATACAGCCGGAAGTGCAGAAGATTTCTATATTCTGGTTATTGATCAGTCAACTTGAGGGCCCTACCTATAGTGCTTCATGTCTTAATTGGTATAATTCCACCCTTGTCCCCTTTGTGTTCATTTTACACCCCCTTATCGAAATTGCGAGGACGCAATTTTTTGTAAGGTGGATGGATTGTAACACCCCGCTCCCGGAATACGTACTTAGTCGCGTATTCAGATTTTTCGATCGTATTTTTCGATTTACTTCTATATTTGTTTTGTACTATGAATTATTTATATGAACGTTTTGTCTTGGATTTGGATTCGTGGACTCGGAGTCAGCCCTAGTCTGAACCGAGGGCCCGATCCTAGGGTATTACTCGATTTAGTCATTCTGGTATTCCGATTTAACCGATTTCAGTTTTAAAACATCGTTTTCCAATATTTTAGGTTTTCTATGATTTTCTGGAATTTTCCTGAATTAAGTTGGAAACTTCAAAACTGGTGTCGACCAGTGCCGCTGACCGATTCCCAGATTTTTAACTTACAAACGGATTGGAATTTTAAGGAGTGTCTTTTTACAATATTTTTTAAATCACATTTCCTATTTAAATACTTTTTCTGAGGATTTTATGAATTTTGAAAATTCTACCGGATTGGGTATCGGCCAGTATCGCTGGTTGATTCCAGGATTTTTAGTTTACAATCGGGATTGAATTTCTGAATTCCGCTTTCACTTTACTTCTTAAAATTATATTTTATTCTTTATACATTTTCTGAAATTTTTCAGAATTTATCAAAATTTGGCCGACCCGGTGTAGACCGGTATCGGCGGTTGACTTCCGGATTTTTAATTTGAAAATGGGATTTTATTTCTGAAAACCGATTTCATATTATCTCTCAGGATGACGTTTTCTACCTCCGGGTATTTTTGGGGATTTTTCTGGAACAGTCGATATTTCGCGACCATATTATAATATTATTATTTTCTTATCTTTTCTCCTCTTTCTTTCCTTTCTTTCTCCCACCAACCGCAGCCCACTCCTCCCACGTGGGCGACATCACCTCACCCTTCCCCCATTTAATCCCTCCCCATCACATCCCCATCACCATCACACTCTCTCTCCTTTCTTTCTCTTTTTCTTTTCTTTTTCCTTTCTTTTCCTTCATTCTCTTCTTCTTCTTCTTCTTCTCCTCCAAGAGAGGCCACCCCAACCGAACCGGCCACCCCACCCGGCCTCCGGCCACATCTCCGGCGAGGAAAGCCCCCAACTCCGGCCCTCTCTCTCTTTTTCTTTCCTTTCTTTCCTTTCTTTTTCTTTTTCAACCTTTCTTCTCCTCCTCCAAGATCCGGCCACCACCACCTTCATGCCGACCTCCTCCCTCCTCCTCTGCCGGCGGCCAGCGCCGCCCGGCGCCGCCGCCTGGCCGGCGGCCAGGCCGAGCGCCCCCAAGGGGGGGCGCTGTGTGCGGGAGCCAGGGGGCAACAGCCCCCTTCCCTCTCCTTTCTCTCTCCTTGGATCCCTCTCTCTCTCTCCTAGAATCTCTCTCTCTCTCTCTCTCTCTCTCTCTCTCTCTCTCTCTCTTCTCTCCCTGTTCTCTCTCTCCCTGGGTCTGAATCTCTCTCTCTCTCTTGGACTCTCTCACTCTCTCTCCTGAGTCTCTCTCTCTCTCTTCCTGGTTCCTCTTCCTGTTCGTCTTCTCCATTTGGAAAATGACTCTTATCAGGGCCGGCCACTCCTTTTGGATTGGGCCGCGTTCTTCTCCGTTGGCAAGACTTAGGGCCGGTACCCTCCTTTTGGATTGGGGCCAAACTTCCCTTCGTCGGGCGCAGCAAGGAATCTTGTCGGCGAGTGATTTTCCTCGCCAAGACTTTCCTAACGCGGATCTCACCCCGCGTCTAGGCAATCCCTTAACGCGCTCCGCGCGTTTCTGTATTGACGCGACGCAGAACCCACGTCCGCGTCCGCGTTTCCCTCGCGTCCGCACTTGAACGCAGATCTCGCGTTTGAGGCATCTATGCGACGCGAATCCCGCGTCTGCTATCCCGCGTCTGCTATTCTCGCGACGCGATCCTCGCGTCTGTGATTTCCGCGTTGCTATTCCGGCGTCTGCCATTCCTGCAACACGAACCCCCGCGTCTCACTTCCTCAAATCGCGTCTCCCTGTACACTTTCTCTCTCCTCATATATATATGGCGCGTGCGCGAGTTCCATGGATTCCAGACTTTTCGGCTTTCCGGAGATTTAGGCGAGTGTCCTCGCTCTCGCCTCCATTTGGGTTTCCCCGCTTCGTCGGTCGACATATGTTTTACTCCATGTTTCCATGTATTTTGTATTGGGCTGAGTCCCTGTATCTGTGTATGGCCGAGTGCCAATATCTGGACATGTATTGCTCTGTGACGAATGCTTGTACTAGGGTAGTTTCCTTCTTGTACACATACCATGCCTGTGATGTATCCTATTGCTTCATACCATGCGTGGTCGATCCTTCAGCCTCCGGTCACTCACTATCTCGAAAGAGATGTGATTGGGATCGTCAGGTTTCCCAGCTCCGCCTGGTGAGCATGCTTAGCGCTCGGTGCTTTATTCACTAAATTCGTTTAGGCGAGTTGCTGCCGGATTTTCTACTCGTATCTTGATCCGAGTATCCCGGTAACCTCGCAGAGCGCATTAGTGTCTAAACTCTGTTCGCTGTTTGTGCCTCCAGCTTGTTCAGCTCCGTCTGGTTATCATGACCAGCGTTCAGCGCTTTACCACTAGATTCGTCTAGGCGAGTTGCTGCCGGATTTACCGCTCGTACTTCAGTCGAGTCGCCCCGGTAACCTCGCCAGACGCTCCAGTGTTAAACACTGTTGCTGTCTGTACTTCCAGCTTGCTCAACTCCGCTTGGTTGTGCTCAGCTACTATTCTACCACCATGTCATTACTTCATACTTGTCCTTTACATGTTACTATTTAACACATGTAAATCACCTGGCAACTGTTGTGTTATCATCTAACACCTGACATGATACTACTGGGTAAGACCCCTTGTTATGACATGACTTGCCACCGGATTGTTATCAATCTCTTAACCTGACTGGTTACCTGTCTAATATCAATCTCTTGTCATGCTATCACTTGACACCCAGCATGATATACTTGACTCTTGTGATTATCACGATAACGGGAATGATGACCTGACATCTTGATAGTACAAACTGTACTCCTGATACACATGTGATATATTATAGTACGAACCAGTACTCCTGAGATACATGTATTCCTGATATTCCTGACTTGCTCTTGCTCATTCCCGGAATCTGATAATCATCTAATAATTCATAAAAGGAACAACTTGCATCGGGTCGGGGGAAACATGCGGCTATCAATATGTGTTCGTGTTTACAGTGGTATTAGGCATGTTGTGCAACTAAACTTCCGGTCTGACCTGTGGGCCTCCAGGCGACCGAGGGGAGTGCTGGCTCCCTCCTTCCTGGTACCATCATGATAAGGGCATACATAAGTCCCTCCTGTTTGCCTTGCGGCGGGTTCCGTCACCAAGCAACGGAACAATCCTGGGCCGTGGTCCCGGGTATGTACGGGACCCACTGTAAACATAGTTCGTTGATACCCCCGCTGGTTTCCAATAACAATCTTGCTTTACTCGGATATGGATCTATGTGTGCTGGGACGCTAGTTCACATAGCTAGATATCAGGGTAAGACGAGTAATAATAAAGTGTCTAATAACCTGCTCTTTAAGTTGTAAGTAGAAGTATGTGGAATGGGACGCATACTGAAGCCTGCAACTTAAACTGCTATGAATCTGTGATATGCCTTACCATATTTGCTTGTCCTGGATTTTACTTCGGATTTTTGCTTTATGAGTATTATCGTATTAACTGCTCATACTCTGCTTTATCCCTTGTATCTACCTGCCTCCTGTTCATTATCTTATCATGCCCTGAGTGCAGTCGGGTTGTATGTGCTTAGATTATGGTGACATGAGATAAAGGTATATAGATGAGGGTTTCCTTGTTTGGATTATTCCTTCGATGTACTAGTCTCATGGAGCCGTGATCTGAAACCATACAATCAGATTTGCTCGTCCTCGGCTTTATTCGGTTTCATCGCTATACATATACTTACCCTTGCTCGCCACTTGGCTTTTGCTTCACCACTCGCCTGGGGAGTATCATCTGACTCCCCTGGATCCTCATGTCCAGGTTTTGGAGCTTGGAGCGTGTGGATTCTCCCAGTTGCTGATCAGAGTGGCGCAGCGGTAGCGTGGATCTCCAGCAGACCGCCCAGAGCTCCATCCTTCCAGGTTCCCTGTGTGCCTCTCGAGTTTCCTTGTAGTAAACTCGTGAGTGCCTTTTATACTGATCACCCCTGTACATTTCTTGTATTCTCGCAATTGCGCCTATCAGGTGATGTAATATTATTGTAATATCAGATCACCTCTGGTGATAACTTTGTAATTTTACTCATGTGTTGGAATGTATAATGCACCACGTGCTTCCGTACTCTGATTCTTGCCTGTACTGATGCTTAGCGTATATACGTGAAGGTACTTCTGACTTGCGTATATACGTTGCAGTAATGTCTCCGTACCCGCCAGGATCGGGGCGTTACACGCTGATAGTGTGCGGTCATCTCAGCGGAAAGCTGCTGGCGATGCTCGGTCATCTCAGCGGAAATCTGCTGGCGATGCGCGGACATCTCAGCAGAAAGCTGCTGGTGGTGCTTCCAAAGCTGAGTAGATAAGGCAAGATAGGAGTCGACAGGAGCAGAAGAGCCAGAGGAGGATCTAGGGACATGAACAGCAGGGAAGATAGGCTGCGGCTGAGGAGTAGGAGGGCGCTCCCTAGTACGCATCCTCTTGAGGAGGGTGCTGTTGATGTCAACTGACGGTCGATCGACCGTTCAGAGGAAAGATCAAAGTTTAATTGCTTTAAAAGACGGGTAATGAGCATCCCAAAGGGCAATTGCCGATTTGGGACAAGAAAATGATCATACGTCATATAGTTGATGATGAGCTTAGGGATATTAATTCTAATACCTCGCAGAAGGCAATAGATGAAAGAGGAGCAGAACCCCTAGCGTGACTATATTCTCCTGATTTTGGCAGGAGGTTATAGAACACGATTTTGGCCAGGACCTGGGCGGTGAGAGTATAATACTTCACCTACTCGTTCCTAACTAAACTGGGGTTATCATCATCATGAAGCAGTGTAGATGCGGTCTGGGCAGACTCACCGTCAGGATACTCAAAATCATAAAGGTCTACATTATAAATGTCTACCCCCTCACAGGAGAGGTGTAGGTGACGTGCAAATTCTTGAAGTGTGATATCAATATCTCTGCCCAAGACTCTGGATCTGATTTGATTATGTTCAAAGGTGAGATTAGAGTAAAAATATTGCACTAGGGAAGGATAGACATGTTCCTTCATTATGGCAAAATTTTCTAATGAACTGGATCTCAAAATAGATGCAAGATTAAGATGCTCAAAATCATTGAGCACCACAGATCTACCTGAATTCACATTTTTAACGGAGATTAAGACAAGCCTATAGGAAGCATTTTGAGATACAAAAGGCGAAGATGAAGATTGGGAGGTTTTCCCCTTTTCAGATCTGGTTCTTTTAGACATGGATGATGTATAAGCTAGATTAGGCACGATCTAAATAGTAGAACCAAGAAATTACCTAGAGATAACAAGGAAATAAGAGATTTAGGGAAAAGAAAGATTATACCTGAAATCAAGTGAGATTTCCAAATCGGGTCGAGACCTGAAGCCTGAGACAATTTTCCCAAATTTTTTTGTGAATGATTTGAGGAAATAAAGAGAGAGGAAATAGAGTTTGAGAGGGTGTAGGGTTAAGAGAAGAGAAGATTAGAGGAGTAGGAGGCGGTGGAAGATGAAGAAAAGAAAGATTTGGGGGTTAGGGTTTTATATACAATCGGGTAAAAGACAGCATATCCGATGGCCGGTCGACCGGTGGAAACCGAGAGCACTCGGTTTCAGTCGGTCGACCGCTGCGAGCAGAAATTTTTTTCTTTGTTCCAGGCTATACCGGGCGACCGGGTCGGTCGACCGGGCCTATGCCAGGCCAGATCGGTCGACCGGTCATGCTGAGAACAGAAGGGAAATAGTTTTTAAATTTTGGGTTTTTAATTTAATATCCTTTTAATCAAAAACAAAATATTTCTCTTAACTAATAACAAGAATGTTGAAATTACTACTTGGCATGAAAAACACAATAAAAATTTTATTTTATTCACTTATTAATTTTTATTATCAATTAATTTTTATTTAGAAAACTGTTTTTACATTTAGGGTTTTTAATTTTATTTTCTTTTAACCAAAAAAGTATATCTTTATTGTAAAATCATAAAAAATGATGTTGAAAACAATTTAAATCCTTCTTGGCATGAAAAACCAAAAAATTTATATTCATTTTTATTGATTATTATTCATATTTATATCTCCATATATTTTTATTAAGCGATAAATAAGAGATGTTGAAGCTGAATACCCCGTTAAGGGTTCTGAACTTCTCCTCGAATTCCTCTGGATAAGAGTTGAGGCGCGCAATTGCCATCTCTATTTATTTGCTTAATTTGTTTTAAATAAATCTTTATTAAACTTCATTTTAACAAAATCTTGATATATGAACAAATAACACATGGCAAAGAAACATGAATATATTCTCAATCATGGTAAAGATACAAACAAATGGATATGCAAGTTTACATATGTAAGGCATATTATCACAAAAGTGCAACTAGCAATCCTATGCATATAAAAAGAAATTTTTATGTGGAGAAGTTACCAAACCATAGGTATTCTCTAAAATGAGTGCCTCTTCGATAGTGATGCAAGCGACGATGTGTTCGTTGAGCGTTGATGCATCCACTACCCGGGAACCATCTCCCCCTAAGTCTAGGAGGAGGACGACCCACCTGCATCAATGAAAGTTGGTGCGTCTTTTGGTACCCAAATCTTTTTGGGTCCTATAGGGTTAGTGTTTTCTCGAACGCAAACATTTTTATTTGACAAGTTTAGCTTAGCATAACAAAATTTAGCCAAATGGCCTTTACGGCAACAATGTGCACAAGTATAAATTCTACCATACATAAATGCATGCTTGTTCGTGTATGCATGTTTGTGTGTGTTAGATGCATGGTGATGAGTATGTTTCCCTTGGGATATTCCTTTAGGACACCTAGATGCAAATTTAGTCATGTCAAAAGCACATTTCTTTAAAGTTGTATCAAAAACTTCAATACGTTTTTGGATTTCTAAAAATTCATTTTTATTACAAGTAGAAATAGGGCTTTTTTCCTTTACAAGATGTTTGTATTTTTCAAAATCCATTTTCATTTTCTCAAAAGAATTTGATAATTCATTTTTTCTTTTAAAACAAGCTCAAATTTATTCTTTAGGGAATCATTTTCCTTTTTCAATTTTTTATTTTGAGCAAGTGATATTTCATACCTACTTTGTAATTCTTCAAAAAAAATGAGCAAGTTTATCCATGGTTAAGTCTTCATCATCTAAAGAGTTTTCTAGACATACCTTGGAAGCATCGTCACCATGTGCCATGAAGCACATGTGAGCGGCGTCGATCTCCTCTTCGGATTCCGACTCCGAGTCATCCCACGTGGCCACCATCGCTTTTTTCTTCTTTTGCCCGTTCTTGGAGGTAGTAGCTTGTAGAGAGGGGCAATCGACAACTAGGTGTCCCGTATTCTTACAATGAAAACATGGACCCGGTTCCTCTCTCTTCTTTTCAAATCTTCCTTGAGGTCTCCCTCTTCGGAAGTTGCTTTGTCTACCTTTCTTATAGAACATTTTGCCCACCTTCCTTATGAGCATGGCAAAGTCTTCATCGTAATCTTCCGATGAGTCCTCTTCATCATAGGTGGATGGAACGGCCTTGAAAGTAAGGGCTTTCTTCTTTGGTGCCTCCCTTTCTTCTCTTACCTTCATCTCCATCTCATGGGTTTTGAGATTGTCGATGAAGCCGGAGAAGTCCATTTCCTCCTATCATTTAGCTCTTTGAGGGTGGTTGCCTTGACTTCCCAAGACTTGGGAAGAGCTCTAATGACCTTCCGGACCTTTTGGTCATTGTCGATGTTATCACCTAAAAAAGATAAAGCGTTAGTAATCTTTGTGAAACGAGTGAGCATATCATCTACGCCTTCATTATCAAGCATATAGAAATTCTCATATTGAGAACGGAGTAAGTCATTTTAGATCTCTTGACTTGCGACGTCCCCTCATGAGTAACAATAAGCACATTCCAACTTCAAAAGCAGATTTGTAATTCATGATGCGGGAAAGATCATCTTCATTTAATGCTTGAGTGAGTGCATATTGGGCTCTAGCATTGGCCTCATAGTCATTAGAGGTTTCTTCAGACCATGTTTTCTCATCAGTGAGAGGTTCAATAAATTCTTTGGTGGTGGACTTGGCAACTCTAACTCCTAGGGATTTTAGGAATAGGTTCATTTTGACCTTCCAAATGGGAAAGTTCAACCTATCAAATTTGGGTGGGGACTTGATGCTAGAAAAGTCAATAGATGCCATGAATACAAGTATAATGCACAACAAATAATAAATGCAACAAAAGATATAGTCAATAATGAGGACCTCCCTAAGGTGGTTAAACCAAATTGCTAGGGTTAGGCTCTGATGCCAATTGAAATCACCTAGAGGTGGGGTGAATAGGTGAAGGCTATACTAAGTGATAAATAATGCAGATTAAAAAACTAATTAACAATAAGCAAAATAATAAAAAGACTTGCAAGAGAGTATACAAATAATAGAGCAAGTAAAGGAGAGATAGAGTTTAGAGATAAGTGGACAATCGCAAACACGAGAATATGTTTCGAGGTTCGAGTCACTGCTCTACGTTCCCGCCTTCAACACGATGAAGGATTTCTACTATGTTTGATCCCACTAGATCGTCCATACAAGTTTTCACTAGAACCTTTGGACACACTTGTCCTCTCTCACGGTGCCGCAACACCAACTAGGAGCTCACTAGCTCGCCTGAGGCCGCAATCTCTACAACTTCTCAATATGAAGAAAACGGTGATCAACACTTGACCACAATAATTGCTCACTTGCACAACCCTACAACCAAGATGAGGAGATGAAACTTTTGGGATTGTGTAGTGCACAAATCTAGAAGAGAAGTAGAGGAAGGCTTCAAGCTAAAAGGATTAGAAATTTGGCTCAATGAAAACTTTTTGCTAAAAGGCTAAACTTCTGAAAACTTTTGATCTTAATCTTGTAAATCTTGTGTTTTAGTTGTAAAACATTCCCTCTATTTATAGGGGATGAAAACTGGGTTAAAAAGGCCAAGAGATTCGTTGGGGGAGATCCCAACAAAAATCAAATCAGAAAATAGCCGTTACAGCCTAGTCAGCAGAGTTTTCTGCTACCGGTCGACCGCTAACGGTCGGATTTTCGACCGTTGGGAAAGTGGTCGACCGGACGGTCGACCGTGAAACCCAAACAGAGAGTTACACTCTCTGTCGGTCGACCGTTACGGTCGAAACAGAGAGCACTGCTCTTGCTCCCGGTTGACCGGTAGGTCGACCGATGTGCACACATGCACAGTGGTGCATGTCGGTCGACCGCCCGGTCGACCGACAGAGCAGTTTAGCTCTGCCAGCGGTCGACCGTGCGGTCAACCGGACTAGGCCAAAAGTCAGGTTTTTGAAAACTTTTTGAAGTCTAAATTTTTCCGATAAAAATTCTTTAGATGGGTATATACAAAATAGAGTTCTAGGGCTTATAAAGACCAGGGTGTGATCATAGATCAACACCAAAATGATTTGAACTTTATTTTGATTAAAATACTTTTTCTAAACAAAAACGGTTTTTCCAAAAACTTATTTTTCCAAAAACGATTTTTCAAAACTTTATTTTTCTAAAACTTGATAAGAAATTTTGTAATAAAATTTTGTTTGAAAGCATGAAGCAATATCAAATGTGTGTGTGACAATCCCAGAGTTATCAACCTCTATCATCTCGATTTTAACAAAATAGACTATAAATCCTAACTAAAATGGAAAATGTAAAGATACAAATCTTGTAGTAGTCTTCTCAACTTGTTTGATCCTGGAGCTCTTCTATTGTACTGGGCTCTGGGATCCAAATTTTTACGGCTCTCAAATGTATGAGTCTTGTGTTGGAGCCGTCAATCAACTTATGATTTTTACCTAAAACTCATTTAAACAAACTTATTAAAACATAACTACATATGGTTTGTTATCATCAAAACTTCGGGCTAATGGCCTTTGGGCCAACACTTACAACGGCAAAACAACTTCGAAACTATTGGACTTATTGGATTCACATACACAAAAGAGAGGAGTAACAAAAACAAGAGTAGAGATGAAACTTCAATTGAATTTAATAACAATGAAAGAAAGGAAGAATACTTAAACTGGTGTCACTCTCAGTACAAACATCACTCTTGTTCTCCCATTAAACTATTCTTCGACCTCAGTTACATAAAAAATTTAAAAATTACATTTAAAAAAGAAAGAAAAACCTAAGTTAAACTTATACTAAAATCTATTCTATTCTTTGCTCGATCGTTCTTCTTTTTGCCTTCTGAAGAGGTGATATTTATAGGTTGAAATGGATAAGAGAGAGCATGCTTAAGGATGAGATCAAATCGCTTGCTTAACAGAAAAGATCTTCTGATAATGTTGGAGATAAGGCTGAAAATATATTTATCTTTATCCCTTGATCTTTAGTTAGATTGTATCTTATATCTTTGAATCTTCTGAATATTCATTCTAATCTTTTAAATATACATTTGTTTATTGATAAGGTTGCCTTTGAATTTCTAGATTTAATCTTATCTTTGTTGATTCTTCATCTAACCGAATAAATTCTCCAAAATCTGATTTAACTAAAATAAATCTGGTATTATCTTCAAGCTAACCAAATATATCCAAATAAATCAGAATTTAACTCGAATTTATTTGCTCTTATCTATTCAACTTCATTAAGACAAACGTGCAAAATTAAGATATTAAGACAAGATAATTAGCAGGAATTATTACAAGATAGATGAAGGAATGTAATAAAGAATAATGCAATAAATGTGTGCAATCACACCCTCACATCTATCTTTTACTCATCCTCGAGTAGAACATCAAAATCTAAACCTAAGAAATTATTAGACCACTTTCGCAGGTCACGCGATTGCACTGAGCATGTGGAAGAAGCCATTAAATTTCTAGGTTACCCCTAGAGGACGAGTTTTGTCTCGTGAAGGTTTTCAGTGAATTACACCCACTAAATCCATAAAGAAAGAGAAACAAAGTGTTAGCATTTTCAAAAAACATTTTGAAAAGAAGTAAAAATATTTGAAGTATTATTGCAAGAGTTCAAGTAATCTATAAGTTATAAGAAAACTGAATTTTATTCCCAAACTTAGTCTCTATTCAAAAACTTGTTATCAATCAAGATATGGGGTTAAACTTGTATTTCTCATCTAATTTATTACTTACCCTAAATCATATGCATCTTCGTGACTCTGTATATTTTGACTAGGGGTTCTTTAACTCTAACTCTTATGCCTTATTTTTTATATATATTTGATATTATTATTCCTTAATTCTATTAGTCTTTCTAATCGGGCTATGTAATGAGCTTTTAGTTGATGACACCCAAACCAGACAATCTTATTGCACCGGGTGAGAAAAACACCCCAAGGACTTAAGGATTCGAGCAAACAAGGCCAAAAACTGAGAATTTTATTATATGGACCGCTTTTAGGCGTGAATACTTATGCTTTATGAGGCACAAATACCCAGCTTAATCAGAGAATTTTTATATATATAATTTTTTATATTATTTTCTAATAAGATATAAGAATCTTTGTTATTGAACCTTAAGTGTGTGAATGTTTTAAAGTTGCATATTTCATCAAGGTAAAGATCAAGACTAAATTACTTTTTCAAGTTTTCTTCTTAATCTTAGAAATCAAATAAATAATCTTATTTTGACCAAGTATAAGAAATCTTAATTATGATTTTCTTATTTCTTAAAATTGACTTAATTTCTAACAAAAAATATGTCAAAATATTGTTCTTCCTTTCAAAAGTTTTAAAGGCAAAGAAAATGTTAATTTTTTATTTTTTATTTTTAAATAAAAAGAAAACCTATGTTATGTTAGAACCCTCCGCTACACCTATCTCATGCATTGTCCTCAATGTATGAATGAATGCACAAATACATGAAAAAGAAGAAAGGGAAGGAAAATATTATCTTAAGGTGGTGATTCCGGAGGTGGTCAGATTGAGTCAAGCGTTGCTACCCAATCAAGATAATGGGGCCGTTTATTTCGCGTAAAAGTCCGTAAATCGTAAATGACTTACAACCCAGTTACAACTACGGCGTTTGTTTGGACCGTAATTCGTAAAAAGCTTACACAATCCAATTATCACTCACTTGCAATTCAATTACCACTCAGTTACAGCCCAGTTACAGTTAATTTGTGGTCATGCAAATTTGTATTATTTTTTTATGTTAATATTAATTTTTTTAATATTTAGCATTTTTAATATTTATTTGCAATATTAAAACTTTTTAAATCACCATATAGTTAATTTTGTGGTCAGCTTTTTCACTTACGACTTACACATTACGACAACCAAACATCGTAAAACACAATACACTTTTCCACTTACAACTTTATATTACCAACCAAACACCATAAAGCTTACATGCATGTAACTCATTTACAACTGTAAAAGACTTTACCAATTATCACTTACGAATTATGGCCAGTTACGACAACCAAACAGGCCCAATGTGTGGTTCACGGAACCCACCTTTATTGACCTCTTTTCTATGTACATAATTACAATCCTCAATATGAATAGGATCATAAAAGACCCTATCATAAAACTTATTCTCTTTACATGACTAATGTTGAAAAATCATCACGGAGTCATCATGATCTGTACCTATGTCTAACAAAAGAATGCGACTTGGTGGAATGGTTATCTTGGGCTCAATACTAACTCGAAAAAATCAATACTAACTCAGAAAAATCAACTTTGGGTTTGAGAGTCAGTTTTGATTCAAGAATTGAGTCCAAATCAAGGAATTAAAATTCAAATTATTTTTTCATCAAAAGAATATGACTATTCAATTTTTGTAATTCAATTTCTATGGGTACGGGAATAAATATTGGCTCCTAAATTTGGTCTAAATTAGGTAATGATACCGGAGTCAACATAGATTTGAAAATGGAAACTGAATCACAAGGTTAAGGATCAGGGTCACATTCACATTCAAGTTCAATCCCATTGAATGAAAAACTTGCCAATTTGTCCAAGGTTTGGAATTAGTCAAGTGCAAGTCTATGTGATGAAATTGACTCTTTGTCGAAGTCTTCAAGATACCAAGATTCTTCGTTCCTATCAATATGGTTAGGGCAATTAGGAATGGTCGAACATGTGTTAGGTAGAGTTTTCTCATTCATTTCTTTTATTATGTTGATCAAATGACTCATTTGTGATTCTAGCCTGTTGACAGATTGATTAAAATTATTTTTGAACTGAATCAGGTTTTTCATACTCCTATCTGAGTCCACAGGCTCTTCTTTTTGTTCTGGGACTTGGGACATGGAGTAAGAATCTTGTATTTGGAAGTCTTGTGGGGATTGTGAGTCCATCATTTTTAACTTTATTCTTAGGACTCAATCATGAGTTCTATACTCTTTATAGTCTCAGATTTTTCTTCTACTGGTTGATCATGACTAGAAAAATTATAGGCTGAATTTTGGAATGGTGGTTGACAATATGACTCTGAGGAGTTGTATCATCATTGACTCTGTGAAGAGTAGTGATGATTATTCCAGTCTTTTTCATAGTATTGGAATTGGGGCATGTATTGATTCGGATAAGACCAATCCGACACACTTGGTTGGTTAAAGTTATGATATGCCGGTTGGTAATATCCGTAAAAGAGGTCAAGATGTAACATGGTTTACCATTAAAATTAAAAAAATTGTTGTTATAAGTTATATCACACAAGAAATGAAAAAAACTACAAAGAAAAATAAACAAATAAACAAACAAATAAGAAGGAAAAAAATCTAACTTAAGTTAAAATAGAACTTAGACGTCGACAACTCCTAACTGGTTAGACTGTTCATGGGAGATATATTGTAGAATCTGACCACAAGTTAATCGGCCAGGTAGGGGAAAGATTAGTGGGAGGTATCCGTACCAAAGCAACAGAACTAATTATGCCAAACTACTGTTCTTCGAGGTTTCGCCTCATCAATCTCCAACCTTTAACACCGATTTGGCAAGTGTCAAATTCTAATCAACTTCCCCCTTAGATCAGCCTCCTATTAAATCTAAGATGTCTCTAAAGCCAACGTCTACTCAGTTTTAATTAGGCTTCGGTTAATGAGTGAGGAAATTGTTTGTGGGCTAAGGGAGGGTAATGACTTTCCCACCTTATCTTGTTTATAAGACAAGTCCTTAAATCAATTTAGTGCAACGTGTACATTAAAAGCAACACTTAAGAAATGTAAACAATACAAAAGTGCACACTTTTCTAAGCTCAACAGTAACTTAGTATCGTCTTCCATCACCTTCTCTTCATCATCAACTTCAATCTCCACCACCTCATTCTCATCACCATCATCCCACCATCTCCTTCCTCCAAGCCACCACCGACTTCATCGCCATCACCGCCGACCACTTCTCCCCTCTGGTGACCACCTTCTCCCTTCTCCCTTCTTGGGTGGCCGGTGCGGCCACCCCTGGCTGGCGGCGCCGCCCCTGGCCGCGGCTGCGGCCAGGGCCTGGCTAGGCCAAGGCCCCTGGCCCCGGCCGTGGGCTGAGCCAAAGGGGTTGTTGTCCCCTCCCCTTTCTCACTCTCTCTCCGTTTCTCTCTTACTGTTCCTCTCTCTCCCCCATTTCTCTCTCTACTCTTCTTCTCTCTCCCCGAATCTCTCCCTCTTCTCTCTCTACTGTTCTTCTCTTTCTCTATTGATCTCTCTTTAAATTATGTTTCTCTCTCTAGCTTCTTTTTCTCTTTCTCTCTAGATGTTTCTCTCTAGCTCTTCTCTCTGTTTGTCTCTCTAACTCTTTCTCTCTCTTCTCTCTCTTATATCTCTCTCTAAAAAAATAAATATACTTTAATATATTTTGGTAGCGTGCGCGCGTGTTTTGGACTCTGGGATTTCACGACGTTTTCAAAGATTAGGCGAGTATCCTCGCCTCATTTTGGGTTTTTCTGCTTTGTCAGGTCGACTTGTATTTCATTCTATATATGATCTGCAATCATATTTGTGTTAGGTTGTTCCCTTGTATTTTTATGTGGCTGAGTGCCCAGTATTATACACATATATGCCTGTGACGAATGTTTGTACTATGGTAGTTTACTTTCTGTACAAATGCCATGCTTGTGATATTTATTACTGCTTTATTATGTACATGTGATCGATGCTAACACTTCTGTAGGTATTATACGCAGCCTCTGGGCCGCGTTTAGCCTTCGGGCTCTCTACTCAGCCTCCGGGCTCTCCACTCTACGGTAGTTTAGATATTCTTACGTTTATATGCATGCTCGTGTGGTACTAACATTGCAGGTACCCTTGTACCATCTCTGGGTTTCTGCCCACTCTCGGACTAGCTACCCAATTGGTTTTAGGCTTGCACTCTTATGAGTTTCGTGGGAGCTACCGAGAGTGCGCCTAGACCCCGAGCGTTCATTAGCCTTCTGGCTCTCTCGCCCACTTCCTCGAAAGAGGAGTTCGCTTAGACCGTCGGTCTCTAATGCTCCGCCTGGTAGGCATGCTTAGCGCTCAGTGCTTTACAACTAGATTCGTCTAGGTAGGACTCTGTAAGATTTTAGACTCGTCTTCTAAGCCGAGTCATTCATGTAGCTCCGTCAGGCGCGCTAGTATTAAACATTGTTTGTTGTCTGTACCTCCAGCTTACTTAGCTTCACTTGGATGTTCACTTGTTTGCTAATTACCTGCTCATAAGTTTATCTTTTCTTCTCTTACTGGTTGTGAAGAATTTGAAATCTTATTTATACTGTTTTTCTGAAACTGCCTGATTTTTCGGTATTCTTATCAATCTCTTATATCAATACTGTTTTTTTGTATCGCTTGACATTGCTTTCACTTGATGTGCTATCTCTTATCATGTTGTCTCTTGTCACCTGCCTGATATCACCCTTCTGTCATGCTATCACCTGACATCCAGCATGACATACCTGACTCTTATAATTATCATGATAACATGATGACCTGACATCTTACTCACATCTTGATATATTTCAGTACAAACCGTACTTCTGATACTCTTGACTTGTTTCTACTCATTCCCGAAATCTAATAATTATCTAATATATTATAAAAAGGGACAACTTAAATCGGGTCGGGAGAAACTTACGAATATCAATATATGTTCGTATTTCAATGGTATTAGGCATATTGTGCAACTAAATCTTTCAGTTCGACCTGAGGGTCTCCAGGTGACCGAGGGGAACGCTGGCTCCCTCCTTCTTGATTCCGTCTTAAAATGGGCATCCTATAAAACCTCCTATACGCCTCGCGGTAGGTTTCGTACACCAGCAATGGAACATCCTGGGTCGTGGTCCCGGATATACACAGGACCCACCGTAAATTTGTTCTTGATACCCCGTTGGTTTCTAATAACAACCTCGCTTTACTCAGATGTGAATATATGTGTGCTGGGACGCTAGTCCACATATCTAGACATCTGGGTAGGACGAATAATAATAAAAATAAAAGATGCCAAATAATAATTCGTTGTAAATTTTACAATTATGGTCGTGTGGACTTAGTTTACGATGACGCGAGATATATGGTATATAAATAGGGTTTTCTTGTTTGTAGAATTCCTTCGATGCACTTATCTTATGAAGCCGTAAACTTAAACTAGGTTTGTACCGCTAGTATTGTCGTATTTGCTTTCATCAGATTTTACATTAGATTTTTGGCTTTAATACTATTATTATTATATTATAGTCGTTTACATCCTGGCTTGCCATCTGTGTTCTATTCTATTGGCGTCCTGTTCTTATCATATTTTGCTATCCATGTCCCCTACTCGATATCACTTTCTATCTCTCTACTTGCTCGCCTGTGCTCACGACACAGTTTTTAATGCATGTTTATGATTTAGATTTATCAATACACGAGTGCTTATCTATGCATCACCACTCGCTGAAGAGTTCTAACTCCTTTGGATCCTCAAGTTCAGATCTCGGAGCTTGGAGCTTGTGGATTCTTCCAGTTGCTGATCAGAGATGTGCAGCGGTGGCGTGGATCATCGGCAGACTATCCAGAGCCCTATCCTCCTTGGCTCCCCTGCACGGCTCTCGAGTTTTCCTTCTATAACTCAGGAGCGCCCTTTGTACTTTTTTACTTGTATATTTCTTTGTATTCTCGAATTACGCCTATCGGTGATGTAATATTCTTGTAATATTGTATCATAACCGATGATAACTTTATAATTAAATTCATATGTTGGGATGTATAATGCACCATGTATTTTTGAACTCTGATTCTTGTATGTACTGACGTTTAACGTATATATGTGAGGGTATTTTTGACCTACGTATATACGTCGTAGTAACGTCTCCGTACCCGCGGGATCGGGGTGTTACAAAAACTCACTTGGATTGTAATCAAAACCAAAAGAAACAAGAAGTAGAAGAACATAAAATATAAACTTTTGATTAAATAGAAAAACAATGAAAGAAAGGATAGAGATTTACAATGGTGTCAGTCTCAACATAAATCTCTCTTTTTAACATGAATCTCAGTCTAACCCTAGTTTACAAAGAAGCTGAAAAATTACATTAAAAAGTGAAACAAAAAACTAAGTTAAACTAAAGAAAAATTCTAATTATAAACTCTCTGTTGGAGTGGTGTCCTTTTGCCTTCGGAAATGTAGATATTTATTGGAAAAATAGGATAAGGGAGCACATATGAAGATAGGGGGAGCGTTAACCAAGCTGCATAAATGCGATAAAGCCCGTTTATGCGGCCAAGATCTGTCCAATGGGCCAGATTCCAGGGAGCGTGGCATCCTTAGATCTCGATACGCTTTTATCTTCAGTAGATTTTCAGTTTGAGCTCTAATTACAATCTTATCTTCGTTGATTCTTCAGTTAACTGAATAGATCTTTAAAAATCTGATTTTAACTAATATTATCTCCTCTGATACAGATTGATCTTCAAGCAACCAAATAGATCCACATAAATCAGATTTAACTGGTATTTATTTGGTATTATCTTCTCTCCCTTCATTAATCATATCCTGCATGAACTAAACATTAAGATAAGGTGATTAGCAGATTTATTACAGATAAGTGTAAGAATGTACTAATAAATAATGCAATATATATATATACAATCACACCCCACACCTATATTTTGCCCGTCCTCTAGCAAAACAAGCAAAATAGAGACAACCTAATCTAACTTACTTTCGTAGGAATCCCAGTTGCACTTATCACGTTCAATAAGGCGTTAAAACCTCTATATTATCCCTAGAGGACGACTTTGTCTCGTGAGGGCTTTTAGTGAATTACACCCACAAATCTATAAAGAAAGAAAAATAAAGTGTTAGTATTTTTGAATACGTATTTTGATAAAGGAAAAACATATTTGAAGTATTCTTACAAAAATTCAAGTAATCTATAAGTGATAGGCTATTCATTCCTAAACTTAGTCTCTATTCAAAAACTTGTTATCAATCAAGATATGGATTAAAAATGTATTTCTCATCTACTCTATTATTTTACCCTAAATCATATACATCTTTGTCACTGTGAATATTTGACTCGGGATTCTTCTACTCTAACTCTTATACCTTATTATACATATCATTTGGTGGTAATATCTCTTAGTTCTATTAATCTTTTTAATTTGCCCATGTAACGAGCCTTAGGTCGGTGACTCTCAAACCGGACGGTCTTAGGGCATTGGGTGAGAAAACACCTCAAAGACTTTAAGGACTCGAGAAAATAAGGCCACAAAACTAAGGGTCTTTATTTATATTATGTATCACATTTAGGCGTGAATACTTATGCTTTATGGGGCATAAATACCCAGCTTAATAGAGGATCTTTAACATATATATTTTTCTTTTTTTTATAAGGCATAAGAATCTTTGTTTTTTAACCCCAAGTGTGTAAGTGTATAAAGAATGCATATTTTATCAAGGTAAAAGTCGAGACATAATTACTTGTTCAATTTTTTTAACCGTAAATATCAAACAAATAATCTTATTTTGACCAGATATAAGAAATTATAATTATGATTCTCTTATTCCTTAAAATTAGCTTAATTTTTTAAAAAATAGGTCAAAATATTGTTTCTCTTTTCAAAAAGTTTTTAAAAAGTAAAGAAAATATTTTTATATATATTAAAAGAAAACCTATATTATGTTAGAACCCTCTCCCACATTTATCTCATGAATTGTCCTCAATGTCTGAATGAATGAACACATGCATGAAAAAGAAGAAAGGGAAGAAAAAATATTATCTAGGTGGCGGTTCTAGTGGTAATCGGATTGGGCCAAGCGTTGTTACCCAATCTAAATAATGTGAATTTTCAAAGAACCCACCTTTTATGGCCTCTTTCCTATTTACATTTTTATTATCCCCAAATTGAATAGGATCATACAAGATCCTAACATTAAAATTGTCCCTGTTGAATGACCAATCTTTGAATATCATCTCAGAGTCATTATGGTCTATACTTTGGTCCAACAATAAAATTTGATTCGATGAAATGGTTGACTTGGACTCAAGAATGAAAGGTTCAGGAACCAATACTGACTCGGGAATATGACTTAAATCAAGATTACGTATAAGAGTCAGTTTTGGTTCAAGAGTTGGTTTCAAATCAAAAAATTGAAATTCACATTCTTTTCCCATCAATAGAATGTGATTTTTCAAAATCGGTGGTTCAATTTCAATCTCTATGGGTACGAGAATTAATGTTGGCTCGAGAATTGGGTTCAAATCGGGTAAGGATACTGGAGTCAACATAGATTCAAAAATTAGAACTGAATCACAAAGTTTTGGATCGGGGTCACATTCATATTCGAGTTCAATTTCCTTGAAATGAAAACTTACCAATTTTTCTAAGGTTGAGATTGGTCAAGTTCAATATGTTAAAGTGGAATTGAATCTTGATTAAAGTTATTTCCAAAACACCATGATTGTCATGCCCCTCTTCCCAAAGTACACCATAACAGGGACACAATGAGAGTTAGCGACGCATATATGTGAGAGGAATATCCCACATGTATACGCGGTAAGCTTAAATACGTTACAAACAAAAGTACAATTTTATTCACAAGTACCCAATATATACAGAGTCAAAATTTATACAACAAAAGATATGGTAAAAGAAAGCAAGGCGATCCTCACAGGCTTTAGACGAGCAAACCGATCTGCCACTGAAGTTCTGCTTGATGCTTCAAGTTTTCTTGATCTTGCCGAGCCTCGTAACGTGGATCTGAGCATGCAAACTCAGGGTCGTCAATAAGTGGCCTAGTGGGTGATAAAATGAAGGAAGCAGTAATATAAATAGGTATAATATCAAGCAATACACTGTAGCTGCATCACATTTATATGGTTCGTACAGTACATGACTAAGCATTAGAATAGCAATTAGTGTCTCATAACTGTAAAAACATACAGTGTTGAAGGTTATGCATTTCATGTATAGTATTAAAGAGTGACACAGGTATATTAACACACTTCCTTTTAAAATTAAACAATAATAAGGTCCAGTATCGACTGATATTTAAATCATTCTTTTCAGTGTTCTATACCATTGACAGTTCATACTAGAGCCCGCACCCTAGTAGAACTCATTCGAATATGGTATGCGAGTACAATTTTCCAAACGAGAGGGTGACCAAATAATACGCATTCCTGATATTATCATTGTTGGGTTATTTAATGTGTTGTTATTTGAAACTGAGATGGAGACATTATTCGTGCTTTGGGAAACAATAACCCCAAAACAATTGGGAAATAATAACCCCCATACACAGCCGTGAATGAAAAATAATAACAGTACCAAAGTACCAACAATAACCCCAAATACAACCACTGTCTCTATTCAATTTCTCCAATCCCTGATGTCAATTGTTTAGTGTTAATGTTAGGTAAATACAGAGTCTGCTAAATAACAAAGGTTATCACATAATACACGATAACAAGATTTCTCGGTAAACACAATAACATGCATATTTTCCAATATAGCAAAGATGACCCAGTAATTTGATAACATTAACCTAGTCAATAATTTAGTAATCACCTACAATTATCTATTTTGAACTCTTCACAAACCATGTCCACAATCAACAGTTCACTACTCTGGAGTTCTTTAATCAACAGTCTAACAATTAATTAACAGGTAGATAATTCATCAACACGATATATTAAGTAAATATTTACAATAAACTATTATTTCATTGAAAATAGTTAAAAATCACTCAAAGTGGTTATCACACGCATGTAGCTTTCATCTCCACGATCGCAACGGCTTAAAAATCACGCGAATCGGAGTTCGACTGGCTGAGTTATTGCCCGAAAACCAAATCAGATGCTTAACGGATCTAGATTGCTTTTATTCGGTTGGATACAGTTGAGTCAAACCCGATAACCCAAAATCCAATTTAACTTAAGTGAAAGCGGGTCGGGTTTGAGTTCGAGTTCAGATTGCAAACAGGTTGGGTTTGGTAGGGTTTGGATTTGGGTATGGATGACCCAATAAGAAGAAAGGAGAGAATGAGGAAAGAGAGAAAGCGCATGAGAGAAGGGATGCCTGCGTGGCTGTGCGGCTGGGGTGCGGTGGAAGGAGCGACAGTGCAGCAGCAGGGGGCGAGGGTGCTGGCGGCAG
The DNA here is from genome assembly GCA_038442645.1 of Agave tequilana. Lineage (NCBI taxonomy): Eukaryota > Viridiplantae > Streptophyta > Magnoliopsida > Asparagales > Asparagaceae > Agave > Agave tequilana. The sequence goes on along the minus strand of JAVJIF010033997.1, from coordinate 117,650 downwards.
GGGGCGACGGTGCTGGCGGTGCGTGGTGGAGAGGGAAGGAAAAGGAAAGGAGAAAGAGGGGCAGAAGAGAATAAGAAAGATGAAGGAGAAGAAGAGGAGGGGAAAGTGCAGCTACGCGTGGGGTAGTGGCTGGCCAGACCATGAGGTGGTGGTGGACGACCGGCAAGTTAAGGGCAGGTAACGGCCAGAGAATGGGAAAAGAAGTAGAGGAAGAAGGGGAAACGCAAGGAGAGGGAAAGAGAGCTTGGGAGGAGAGGGGAGATGGGGATGTGCAATGGGGGCTTGGCCCATTGGCAGTCGGCGGCGGCCCGATACGACGGTCGGTAGCATGGTGGGGGGAGGTTGTGAAGGTGGAGTGCGTTGTGGGTTAGTGTTAGAGAAAGAGAGTAAGAGAGATGAAGAAAAGAGAGTTGAAGAGAGGGGGAGAGAAAGAGAGAGAAAAATGTAAGAGAAAGAGAGCCAGAGAGATTTATAGAGAGGGGGAGAAAACAGAGAAGGCGGTGGGAGGATGGGAGGCGGTGGGAAGTGAGGAGAAGAGTTGATAAAAAGGAGGCAAAGAAAAAGAAAATAGGATTTTTTTAATATTATTTTATTAGATGAAATTTTGATTAAATTTAGAAAAATCTCCAAATTCTCAAAAATAGAAAATATTGTCCTGAGCAGCTCTGTGAAATCGAATTCATGACATTCATCACCGTATGTTAATTAAACATCCTACTGTCAATCAGCTCTACTGATTGACACTAAATTCTAAAGATTCTCTAAAATAATACAGAAAAAATTCAGAAAATTTAGAAAAATTTAAAATATTGAGAAATAATATCTGAAACTGAAACGAGTCCAGTATGACTACCAAGAAGATCAAATCTAATATTTACACTATATCAGATACACGTACATCTAAAATCGAGGGTTATAGTGATTCTTGGTTTCTATCAATGTCGCTAGGGGAACCGAGAATGATCAATAAGGTGTTAGGTAGAGTTTCATCATTCCTATCATTAATTATTTAAACCAAATGACTCATTTGTGCCTCTAACCTGTTGATAAACTAGAGATAATCATTTTGGGACTGAACCAAGGCTTTCATCCTACCTTCCAAGTTAATCGATTCTTCTTCTTCTTGTGGTGGGATTTGGAAAATGGAATAGGATCTTGGATTTGGAAATTTGTAGGGGATTGTGATTATTTCATGTTTTGAACACGTCGCCCGGACTCATGCGAGGCTTGTAGAATCTTTTCGAAATCTGATTTTTCCTTTATGGGTTGTTCTAGAAAAGAAGAAGCTGGATGTTGGTAAGGTAGTTGATAAAATGACTCAGGGGAGTTGTATTCCCACTGACTCGGTGAAGAGTGGAGATGATGATTATTCCACTCTTGTTCATAATTTTGAAATGGGGTACATGTTGATTGGGATAAAACCAATCCAATAAATTTGATTGGTTAAATTTATGAAATGCCAGGTTGGTGATATCTGAGTCAAAAGAGGTCGGGAAGAAATATGGATCACTATTATCATAGAAAAAATTATTGTTATGAGCCATCTCACACAAAAGATGTCAAAAACAAACAAACAAATAAATAAAAAATAAAAAATATATCCTAAGTTAGGGCAGACCTTAAACCTGAACGACTCCTAACTGTTTAACCTATCTATGGGAGGTATATTGCAGTAAATTGACCACAAGTAATCAGTTAGGTAGGGATAAGATCAGTGGGAGATATCTTTGCTGAGCAACATGTCTAATTATGCCAAACCACTGTTCTTTGAGGTTTCGCCTCTCAATCCCTAATCTTTGACACCGATTTGATTTGAGTCAAACTCTAACAACTTCCTCCTTAGGTCAATCTCCTTTTGAGACCAATATGTCCCTAGGGCCAACGTCTACTCAATTTTAAGTTAGGATTAGGTTAGTGAGTGAGGAGATGATTTACGGGTTAAAGAAGAGCAATGACTTTCCCATCTTATCTTGTTTAAGGATATGCCCTTGAACGTTTTCGTGCGCGTGTACAGATATACAAAAGTAACACTTGAGCAATATAAATTATTCAAAAGTGTTCCCTATACTAAATGCTATGCACACGTACCTTTGCTCCAGAACTCTCAATAATAATATAAAATGTAACAAAATTAAATAAATGCCCTAGATGCAATTCTAAACCGTTTTTTAACTTTTGCAAAACACAGTTTACTGTTGAGTTAATACAGTGTATACAGTAATTTAAACAGGAAAACTAGCAGTAGTAGAAGCTCGCAATTTGCAATTCAATCACCCTGCAAAACAGAAGGGTGAGTAGTCCCACTCCTTAGCCGCAGAAACGCGGCTCCATAGCAAACTGGAGTCACCCTGAGCTCTGCTTTCTTGAGCAGAGTCTCAGAGGTGTTGTGTATGTTTTGCACTACTTGTTTTTCTTGAAATGAACCCTTGCACACAAAAACAGAGGAAAACGTATTAATCGTTAGTGAACTTAAAAAGAAACTTACCGTTCCTCCCTGGCAACGGCGCCAAAACTTGATTAAGTCTGAACCTGCATAGAAAAGTTAAGTTTAGAATTAAAAATAGATAGTGCTAGGTTGCTCAATACTACCATTATAGCAAATGACAATGCGGGTCGTGATCCACAAGGAGAGACTGCGATAGAAGCTTTTAAGTAATCTTTCTTTTAGGTTACTAAAACTAGTTAGAAGTCTTTCTTCTTTGTTTTTGATATAAAAGAAAATAAATCTGAGTTCAGTTATAAATAAAGTGGAAAAGAAATAGAAGAAGAGATAGTAGATGTTTTTGAAATTGTTTTAAGTTAAAAGAGAGAAATGAAAAGTGTAAGGAAAGAGTTGGTTTTAAAAGTGATTCTAAGTTTAAAAAAAAATTAAAAGAAAGAAAGACTAAGAATTCTCATCTCTTTTGGCCGATTACTTACCTTGAATCGTTGGCAACGTTTACCCTGATTCGGAGGCGATTAACGCATAACTCATGAGATCGGATTCAGTCTCCATCCACATTACATCATCAAGACTACGGGGAGCAAGCATAAAATGATAAAGACTTTCAAAAGGAGGAATCGGTCTTCATGAGCTATCGGTGGCACTCGCAAATGCAAGGTGATTATGGTGTTATAAGACTCACTTGGATTGTAATCAAAACCAAAAGAAACAAGAAATAAAAGAACATAAAATGTAAGCTTTTGATTAAATAGAAAAACAATGAAAGAAAGGATAGAGCATTACAATGGTGTTACTCTTAACATAACTCTCTCGTTGTAAAATGAATCTTAGTCTAACCCTTGTTTACAAAGAAACTGAAAATTTATATTAAAAAGAGAAACAAAAACCTAAGTTAAACTAAAGAAAATTTCTAGTTCTAAATTCTCTGCTGGAGTGATGCCCTTTTGCCTTCGAAAATGCAAGTATTTATAGAAGAAATGGGATAAGGGAGAGCGTATAAATATGGGGGAGCGCTCCCCTAACTGAATTAACCAAGCCGCAGAAACGCGGCTTCAGTCGCATTTTCACGCTCAGGATGTAGCCAATGGGCCAGATCTAGGGAGCGTTTCATCCTTAGATCTCGATACGCTTTTATCTTCAGTAGATTTTCAACTTGAGCCTGATTTCAATCTTATATTCGTTAATTCTTCATTAACCGAATAAATCTCTAGAAATCTGATTTTAACTGGTATTATCTTCTCTGATACAAATTGATCTTCAAATAACCAAATAGATCTATATAAATCAGATTTAACTGGTATTTATTTGGTATTATTTTCTCTTTTTTTTATTAATCATATATTGCATGAATTAAATATTAAAACAATGTGATTAGCAATTTATTACAAGATAAGTGAAGGAATTTACTAACAAATAATGCAATACACATGTATGATCACAAAACCCGCTTTTAAACTTAAGAAAGGTAATTTTGTATAAAACCCTATGTTATCTAATTTTTATTACTTTTTAACCTTATTAATTACATATATTTAACCCATTTTAAATAATTTTAGTATTTGGGCGATATCTTGACCATCCTGGTACAATCTGGACAATTATTGAGTCATTGCAATCGTAGGAAAGAGAGCTACATCCTTCCAATATCTAAGTAAGTGTTTTCTTATTTAAATTATACTTTATCATGTTGTATAAAAATTTATTGATTGCTTTATTCAAAACATGATTATCGATAAATCATTGTAAATATTATTTAAAAAATTATAATTACTGGTAAATCACTGTAACTAGAATATGCATGATTACTCTTTAAACATAATCTATAAAATAATAATTTATTTATTCTTGATTTAATATATAATATGGGTGAATTATTTAATATCGAGTAGATATCAAACGGTGGATTAAAGACAATCCGAATTAATAGGTTAGTAATTTTAAAAAATAGATTAATAAAGAAATGGATAATTTCTGACATGATTGTGAAGAGTTTAAGAATAAATAAAAGCAAATAATTATTTTATGATATCAATCATGTGAATAATAATGAAATCCTTGTAACAAATATTGATATATTAACACATGATCATGTTAACAATATCACCCATATATTGTCATTGTTACCGTGCTTGTGATAACAAATACTGTGACACAGGATATTGTTATTTCATGTTTATTATTTCACTGTTAAATGCGCATTACTAGGTCTTATGATTACGAGCACTGCTATTTCATATTCTTGTATCATTGTGATACAGATAAACTATTACACCGGACGCTATACTTTCATGTACTCGTGTCATCGTTTACACAAAGACTCTGTTACATTGTATATTGTAGTTTCATGTTCTTGTAAAACTAGTACGCAAATACACCTGAGCATATGACATGCTTGTTTTCTATATCATGAATATTGATATGGCCTTTCTGATACATGGATTCATATGTATGCATGCTCTGATTGTTTATATATTCTTGTTACATGGATTATACTTATTTGGATATTCCTATATAACCATTACATGCATATTTCTTGAATAGAGTACATGATTATTTCTTGTATCACTGTATTGTTATGAAACTCTTATTACTTGGACATACTATCTATTGATATTCGATGTGTGAACTAAGTGCCACGTGAAGGCCACTTCTAGTATTCACGGGGGCCACATCTAGAGTCCCACATATCCTGTTTCCTGTTATCCTATCCAGTAAGAAAAGGATTGCTCATATCCTGTTATCTTGTTACACTCATGTCATGTTATCCTGTTATATGTTACATGTACGGTTATTGTTCATGATTCATTGTAATATTTAATGAATACAACATGGGTTGGGAGAGACTTAAAGTTGACTAGGTCTTTGAAAACACACCTAGAGGGGGGTGAATAGGTGTAATGCTAATCAAATGCAAATACTTAACAATTTATAATGAATGATGCAAATCGATCACTCAAAACAAGAATTGAAGTTGTATTCCCCGTGAAGGGCTCTAAACTTCTCCTCGTAATTCCTCTAAATAAGAATTAAGGTTCTAAATTGCTTTCTTATTGAGATGAGTAAAGATTGACAAAAATGAATGAATAAAAATCAAGTAAATGAAATAGAGACATAAGGCAAATGCAAAAAAGAAAGATTTGCTTCGAGATTCGAGTCACTGCTCTACGTCCCTGCCTTCACCACTGTGAAGGATTTCACCATCCACAAACGGATCTTCCTTAAAGAGACCTTATAATAAGGTATTACAACCACTTGAAGTATACAACTCTCTAACTCAATCCTCTATACAAAGAGGTAGCACAATGCCAATTGAGATTACAAGCTCTTGGTGATCAAGAGATCACAAACACTCTCTTACAACTCTCATTCAAATCCCTATAGAGTAAAAAGTAGATTCAAAGCTCAATGATGTATGTGAGAGTAGAAATCAAAATAGAGAGAATATAAGAGCAGAAAACTCAATATAAAACTTTGGAATTTAAAGCACAAAAAAAAACTTTGAAAATTTTCACTTTGAAAGCAAAACTTTAATTTTCAAGAGAATTTATAATCTAAATTCAATCCCAATGACCCTTTATATAGGCTGTAGAAAAACACATTTAGAATAGTTTACCAGATCATAAAGGGAAGAATTTGACTCTTAGAATTCAAAAACCCATGTTTTAAAAGCATGTTTAAAAGACAGAATTTGAAATCTGGTCGTTATTGCCTTTCTGGTAATTTGTCGGTCGACTACCTGGTCGACCGGCCTATTTAAAAAAATTTCACAGTTGGCTACCGGCCGACCGGTTTTAACCGCAGCTAAAACCATTATAGTCGGTCGACCTATCGGTCGACTGCAGGGGAGAGCGATCGACCGGTCGGTCGATCGTGAACGTGTACAAACATGCACACTCCTCTGCCAGATGTTCGGTTGACCGTGCGACCGATCGTCCTAGCCTGAAATAGGCACGGTCGACTGCCCGGTCGACCGACCTAGGCCACGAACATTACAAGGTCAATAAAGAAAATTTTTTAGATAATTTTGTATGGGTTTTGAAGGGGGAGAGACATGAATAGCAAAAAGATACAAGTTCTAAAACTAAAATATAAATTTTGACGAAATATAGAATCATGTATCGAAATCAAACATGTGAAAACACCAATACAAAATAAACTGTATTTTTGAAAACGTGCATTTTTGTGTGTATGTATCTTTGAGCATCAAATCTATGTTCTACTCTTTAACAAACTAAGTTCTTATAAGGTTCTAAACAACTACAAGAATCTTCCAAGCGGGCTTCTCTGATAGCAACGTTGGGTGCTTTGATCTCAAATCCCTTTCTTGAATATTCTTAAGCCATCAACACCTTCCTTTAGAGAAAAAATCTATTAGATCTTCTTGAACCCTGAAACACACTTAAAACACTGAACTTGATTAGTACTAAATAACTACATATATTTTATTATCATTAAAACACAAAACCGGTGATTGTAATCTTTAGGCCAACAATCTCCCCCGACAAAACATATGAGCTATTTAAAAGAAATGAAAGGATAGAGCTTTAAAAACGCTCCCTCTCAAGTTACGCTTATATATCAAGTACAAGATATCAGTATGACAACAATTAAAAGTCAATTTTAAACATGTCATATGAATGCATATATGAAAGTTTGCAATAATATGCATAAAATGGCATTGCATATGATGGCATAAACAAACTATTACTAAAAATCAATAAATACTCGATAATAATCGATAAAATACCAATCAAATAAATACCAATAATTACTTAGTTCCCCCTTTTGTCATGCATTAAAAAGGGTAAGCAAAAAAAATTATTTAAAACAAACACAAACTTCCAAATAATGAAAAACTCATGAATCTATAATACAAACATTTAGTTCACCACAAATAAAATAAAATCTGTTAAAATCAAGTGGCTTAGTAAAAATGTCTGCTAGTTGAAAATCAGTTGAAACATAATCAATTTCAATATTTTCTTTCTCATAGTGATCTCTAAGAAAGTGATATCGAATTTCTATGTACTTTGTATTATTATATTGATTTGCATTTTTAGTTATATGAATAGCACTAGTATTATCACAAAATATTTTAATATGATCATAATGTAAATCATAGTCAAGGTGAGTATGTTTCATCTAAAAAACTTATACACAACAAGCCCCGACAGTAACATACTCCACCTCGGTGGTTGAGAGAGTTACAGAATTTTATTTCTTAGAAGACCATGAAACAAAACAATTTCCACTTGGGCTCTTTCTATCCACTCTATAATCGGCATAGTCAATATCCAAAAAACTCATCACGAAAAATTGTCCAGTCTTTGGATACCACAAGCCCATTCTAATAGCGCCCTTAAGATATCTAATAATACATTTTATCGCAATCAAGTGAGACTCTTTAGGATAAGATTGGAATCTAGCATATAGACACACACTAAACATGATATCCGGTCTACTAGCCGTTAAATAAAGTAAACTACCAATTATACTTCTATAAAGTTTAATGTCTACGTTTATACCTTATTTATCATTTTCAAGTTTTATTGTGGTAGCCATGAGAGTCTTACTTGACTTTGCATCTTCAAGCTCAAATTTCTTGATAAGTTTCTTTATGTATTTGGCTTGATTTATAAAAATCACATCACTCTGTTGCTTGATTTGGAGTCCAAGGAAATAGTTTAGCTCGCTCGTCATAGGCATCTCAAATTCATTCTTCATGCATGATTCAAAATCTTTACAAAATTTTCATTAGTAGATCTAAATATAATATCATCAACATAAATTTGAACAATTAGGATATCACTACCTACATACTTTGTAAAAAAATGGTATCTATTTTACCTTTTACAAAACCGTTTGAAATAAAAAAAGTTAAAAGTCTTTCATACCAAGCTCTTGGAGATTTATTTTAAACCATATAAAGATTTGTCTAATTTAAAAACAAAATCTGAAAGTGTAGGATCAACAAACCCGGGGGTTGTTCAACATACACTTCTCTTCAATAAAACTATTTAAAAATACGCTTTTTACAACTATTTGAAAAAGTGTGAAATCTTTAAAAGAAGTAAATATGGTTTCAAGTCGTGCTATGGGTGCAAAAGTTTTCACAAAATCAATACCTTCGGTTTGGGTGTAACCTTGGGCCACTAATCTAACTTTATTTCTAACAACATTACCTGACTCATCTAACTTGTTCCTAAAAATCCATTTAGTACTAATAGTTGGTTTAGAAACAAGGTGCCAAACTTGGTTACGCTCAAATTAACTGAGCTCTTCTTACATGGCAAGCAACCAATATGAGTCGCCCTCAGTTTCGAGGATATTCTTTGATTCAATATGAGAAATAAAAGCAAAATGGCCACAAAAATCATAGAGTTTGGAGCGAGTAGTTACCCCCCTTTGATACATCACCTATGATGAGTTTCTTGGGATGACTTGTAGTATATCTTCAATCTTTTAGAAGTGGTTATGTTGATGCCACTTCAACCTCTTGAATTCACCTTGTTCGTCAAGTTTTAGTTTATCTTCTTAGATGAGTGAGTCCTTCAAGGTTATTTTCTCCATGTCTTCACCAAAAGAATCAATCTCTACAATAATATTAACAAAAGCATTAAATTCTTCAAACTTAACATGCATAGATTCTTCAAAGTCAAAGTATATTTATTGAAGATTTTATAAGCCTTACTAGTGTTGGAATAACCAACAAAAATATCTTCAAAAACTTTTGCATCAAATTTTCCTAAGTTATCTTTTGTGTTTAAAATAAAACATTTACACATAAAAACTCTAAAGTAAGAAACATTAAGCCTTTTCAAACAGTAAATTTCAAATAAAGTTTTGGAAGAATTTTTACAAAGAAAAATCCTACTTGAGATGTAACATAAAGTATTTACGGCCTCAGCCCATAACTATTGAGGGAGTCCGCATTCACTAATCATTGTCCTAACCATTTCTTGAAGAGTATGATTCTTCCTTTCAACTACTTCATTTTGTTGTGGAGTTCTAGGACAAGATAATTCATACCTAATTCCATTTTCTTCACAATAAGTGATAAAAGAATGATTAATAAATTCACCACCTCTATCACTTCTTATGCGCAAAATTAAAAAATCTTTTTCTTTTTCAACCCTTTTCTAAAAACATGAAAATGTGAAATAACTTAATTTTTATGTTCCAAAAAGAAATCTCATGTAAAACGAGAAAATTCATCAACCAAAACAAAAATAAAACGGTTTTCATTTAAACTCTTGGTTTTAGTAAGACCAAACAAATCCATGTGGATTAACTTTAATGGCCTTGATGTTATGATGTCCTTGATTGTTTTGAAAGAAAACTTGATTTGTTTTCCAAGTTGGCACGCATCACAAAATGCGATTCTTTTCAAAATTCAAGTAAGAATGCCTTTCACCACTTCCTTAGAGTTAATTTGGATAGATGGTCAAAAGAGAGATAGCCTAATCTTCTATGTCATAACCAAGAATTCTCATTGAAAGCATTTAAATAAGTAGCATTGCAATATAAATTGAACATATCAATCATGTATACTTTATTTTCATGAAAACCGAAAAGAATGCATGTATTTATTTTACTATCTAAAACATTGCAAAATAAATCATCAAAAATAACTTAAAAACCTCTATCACAGAGTTGATTGATACTCAAGAAGTTATGCTTGAGACCATCAACTAAAACAACATTTTCAATCAATGGAGAGAAGCCAATTTTAATGTTACCTATATTGGTAATCTTGCCTTTTGAGTCATTTCCGAAGGTGACATTACCACCTTCATGGTTCCTCGATAGGATTGCAAAATTATTGATATCCCAAGTTATATGCCTTGAGCAACTGCTATAAAGATACCACCGCTCCCTACGTCTTGGAGTCTTAGTGTGTACCTATATCAAAAGAAGGTGTCATTGATTTTGGTACCCATATTTTCTTGGGTCCTATAATTTTAGTCCCTTTGATCCAAACATGATTATTAGAGGTATTTATGCGATCAAAACAAAATTTAGCTAGTGACCTTTTCGGCCACTTAAAATGCATGAATAAACTCTATATATAAAAACATGATGAGTATATGAAGAATGAGCATGCTTATGTGTATGAATGTGTTGTGATTTAGAAGTGTGAGCATATGTAGCATGTGTAGCATGAACATGTTTCTTTGAAATATTTTCTTAGAAAACATTGCCTCTAATCCTGTCTTATCAAGCTCACATTTCTTTAACATTTCTCAAAGTGTTAATTTTAGTTTTAAAGTAGAAATTTTATTTTCATCAATCATGGAAAATTTTTCTTTACGAGAAATTTTGTATGCATCAAAATCATTTTGTGTAGTTATGAGTGTAGAAGATAAAACATATTTTTCTTTAGAAAGAGTGATAATTTTATTTTGAAGAGTTTTATTTTTCTTTTCATTTTTAGGTTTTTCTTCTTTAGAAAATCATAATTATTTGAAATTTCTTCAAATGTCTCACCTAATTCATCCATAGTTAATTCATAATAATCTAAAGATGGTTCAGAAGTTACCTTAGGTGTGTTATCATTTTCCATAAAACACACATTAGACGTGTCTACCTCTTCGTCGGATTCACTCTCCGAGTCTCATGTTACTTTGGAAGCTTTCTTTTTGTAAGGCTTCTTTGAGGTGGATAGCTTGCCTTTATTTTCGGGGCAATCTGTAAGTCACCTAGAGGGGTGAATAGGTGACAAGCTAATATAATGCAAACTAATGCGAAATTAAAAATTATTTATGCAAATAAAAACTATTAAGGTAACACACAAAGTATAACACAAGAGTGTAACCGAATTCCTGGTGAAGGGCTCTGGACTATCTCCTTAAGATTTCTCTAGATTAAGAGTTGAAGTGTCATTATAGCTCTCTTGGTTGAAAATTAGTGTGAGCACGCTAACAAACCCAAACATGTATATCAATCAAGCACAAATATAGATGAACAATAAACGTATGCAAGATATATAAACACAAGTGAGGGAGAGATGAGTAATCACAAACACGGGAGATTTATTTTAAAGTTCGAGCCACTTACTCTACGTCCCCGCCTTCACCACTATGAAGGATTTCCACTATAATCGATCCTGCAAGATCACTCGGTGCCGCAACATCTACAACTAGCTCCCTCAAGAACTCTTGGACCCGCAAGTCTCTCACTTGATCCCGCCAAAACAACACACGCGAACCCGCTAGCTCACCGAGGCCGCAACCTATAGAACTCCTCAAATACAAGGGGTGGAACACTTGTGATCACTTCTCTTGATCACAAAAACAAACTCTCTCACAATAAGAATCTCAGAGGACGAATATAGCAATAAAAAGCTTAAGCTTTTGTGAGAAAAACTAGATAGACATTATGAAAAACTCAAGAAATCTCTTTTAAAAACTCAAGAAAAACACTCTTGATAAACACCATTTTGATATGAAAGTTTAGCCCAAAAACTTGTTAAAAAACTTTTGTTGGAGATGGAAAAATGGCTCTTGAAAACTCTCCAAAAATTTTGCCTAAAACAGGCCAAAAGATCCTTTATTTATAGGGGATCAAAAATTAGCCGTTATGGCTCAAAATCTGGCTAGAATGGCCTATCAAGGATTGCCTGGTCGACCGACCAACGGTCAAATTTCTGACCGTTGGAGTATGGCGGTCGATTGGCCACAGATCCAGACTGTTCAATAGGTCAATTTTGAGCATAGTTTTAAGGCCTAAAACTTTAGAATTTGGAAATAAGTATAGAAAAAATTTTGTAGATCTTTAAGTCTTCTTTCTAATGCAACTTAAATCAAATCAATATAAACTCGGAGTAGAAAGTTATCAACAAAATACTGAAAGGTATCAAATCAAGAACTATAAACTATTTTCAGAATAAGAATACATTTCAGCTTAATATTTGACATCTTTAGCTTTTGAATCAGCAAATGACTATTGAATAAGAAATGTAGCTCTGAAAGTTATCTTTGAAATGCAATTAAAATCATATTGATTGAATATAAGAATAAAAAGTTATTTATGACTATAAATCTACAAAGGTGGTGAGCAGATTAGGAGAACGGTCGGCCGCTCGCTCGACCGAGAACACCCGAGAGCTCTGTAAACTTAGTCGGTCGATCGATCTCTACTGCGGTCGACTGGTCGGTCGACTGAACTCAAGTTATATGGACTTGTGCACGTCTTTTGTACGTCAGTTGATCGCTCGGTCGGCCGATCGGTTGACCGCAAGCATCCCAAAAACAATTTTAACAACTTTTTAAAATACGTCTTAAATTCCATAAAATCTACAAAAATAAGTTCATTAAAATACTTTGAAGTAAAAATATGTTTGATTAAAAATCAACACATATTACAAATATGTGAACTATTTTTGAGGCATAGTATTTAAAGTTTAAAGCAAACACCATATTTTTCGAAAATCAAACTTTTTTTTTGTGTGTGTGTATAAGCTTGAGCATTCCACAACTAATCTATCCTTTACATTTTGTCTAAAAATAAAATCTTCATACTTACAAATATGACACAAGTCTTAAAATCTTCTCTTTAAAAACTTCTTCTCCATCTTGACTTTGTCCAAACTTGATCCATAAGCCAGACTGCTCTTTGAGTACTTGATGCGAATCTGAAGCACAGCCTCTTAAATCAATACATGCTAGCTTCAAAACTTGACTTCGAATTTTTCGTTGAAGCTAAACACCGACTAAGATCTTGATCAAATATCTGAAACTAAATAAGCACAAGATCATTAGTACTATAACTATAAAAGTAAATCATCATCAAAACTAGGGTGATGGACCTTTAGGTCAACACAATCTGCAGCAATTTGTCCTGACTTACGACAAGTGAAGCAAATGATTTTCTTGTCTTCTTTTCCCTACTATCATCTTCTATTATTGAACTTGGCCATGTTGTACATCCTTCTTACATTTTTCACTAGGAGGGAAAGCTCTTCATCATCTTCTTCTTCATCATCATCAGAGGGAGTAGACTTGAAAGCAATCATCTTTTTCTTTTGGGGCACTATTTCTTCTCTAGCTTCCTCTCCATCCATGAGTTTTAAGGTTACCGATGAGACCTACGCACTCCATTTCTTCCTTGTCATTGAGCTCTTTTAGAGCTGTAGCCTTGACCTCCCATGATGGTGGTAGAGCACGAATGACCTTCCTCACCTTTTGATCGTTGTCTATAGTGTCACCTAGAGAAGTAAGACCATTAGTGATTTTAGTAAACTTGGTAACCATATCGTCAATAGATCATTTCCATGCATGGTGAAATTCTCATATCGAAAACGCAAGAGATCAATTTTAGCCCTTTTGATTTGTTATGTTCCCTCGTAAGTGACCACTAAGTGTGACCAAATCTCATAGGCGGATTTGTAATGAATGACCCTAACTATGTCGTCATCGTTTAAGGCTTAAAGTAATGCATAGTGTCCCATTGCATTGGCATCAAATTTCTTGGTGGCAATATCGGACCAAATGTCCTCATCACCAATGGGTACACTGGAGCGTTTAGTCATCGCCTTTGCAACTCGGCTTCCTAAGGATTGTAAAAACACGGTCATCTTAACCTTCCATATGGGAAAGGTAAGGCCATCAAACTTGGGAGGGGTCTTAATACCTTCAGCCATTTTTACTATAGTGGATGAGAATGATGTTGTTAATAAAGTGATTAGCAAATAAGATCTCTCTAAGTGACTAGGCAATTTGTTGGTTGACCGTCCGGTCGACCAGCCTATTTAAAAAATTTGACAGTTGTCGATCGATTGATCATTCGGCCGATCGATTTTAACCGAGGCTAAAACCATTACAGTTGGTCGACCTATTGGTCGACCGTAGGGGAGAGCGGTAGACCGACCGGTCGACCGTGAATGTGCACAAACATGCACACTCCTCTGTCACACGTTCGGTCGACTATGCGGTCAACCGTCCTGGCCTGAAATAGGCATGGTCGAAGGCACGGTCGACCAACCTAGGCCAAGAACATTACCAAGGTCAATAAAGAAAATTTTGTAAATAATTTTATATGAGTTTTGAAGGGGAAAGACATATTTAGCAAAGAGATACAAGTTCTAAAACTGAGATATAAATTTTGAGAAAATGTGGAATCACGTATCAAAACCAAACATGTCAAAACACCAATACAAAATAAACTGTATTTTCGATAACGTGTATTTTTGTGTGTGTATATCTTTGAGCGTCAAATCTATGTTCTACTCTTTAACAAACTAAGTTCTTATAAGGTTCTAAACGACTGCAAGAATCTTTAAGCAGGCTTCTCTGATAGCGACGTTTAGTGCTTTGATCTCCAATCCCGTTCTTGAATATCCTTGAGCCATCAACACCTTCCTTTAGAGGAAGAATCTATTAGATCTTCTTAAACCCTGAAACACACTTAAAATACTTGAACTTAGTTAGCATTAAATAACTACATATATTTTTTATCATTAAAACACAAAATCGGTGATTGTAACTTTTAAGCCAACAGTCTTGTCGGTGGATGTCATGGATCCATATTTATCTCGCTGTAAGAGATGGTAGTGCTGGCTATCGACTGTATACAGCTCATTGAGCTTCACGTTTCCCATTTCGTGCTCTCCTCTTGGCGGAGGCTCTGGTCTTAGCATTCAGGGGTCCATTTAAGACCGTGATTCCAGGTACGCATGGAATACACCCACTTGATTAAAGGTTCTTGACCATTAAGTTTCCGATTAACATAATAAAATAGTATAAATAATAGTGTCGTGAGGAACGCTTGTTATTTGGTCACTCTCTCGTTCGAATAATGTTACATGTATGCCATGTTTAGATGGGTTCGGCTGGAGTATGGGATCCGATATGGACTGTCAGTGGTTATGGGACGCTGAAAGAGATTGATTAAACAACAAGTAATATTGATTGTTATTATTGTATAATAATATGCTGCTTTTCACTTGCATGATATCCTACCTGTGTATATTATATTGATTTTCTTGATTTTATTATTTACTAGCACGTCACTATTAATGTTCATTTCATATATTTTCTTTTGACACACTGTTCCTATTTAATCACAAACACTATAGCGTAATTATTTCTGTTTATTTCATGTGTAGATGTTCATGTTTATCATCAATATACTGTCATGTTACTAGTACTATTAGTGTAAATAGTAAATATAAGATAATTAAAACTTGATATGTGTTAATGATACAAACTGATTTCAATAAGTATAATTAAAAGATTTTTATCTTATTTTATATTACATGTTAAAAACCTGTTAATTGTTATAAAATAATTTTACATTAATCGATACGTATATATATAACTCTCTATGATTGACCTCATTATTGCTTTAATCACATATTGATATTACAGTAGAGGTAACATCATTGTAACACGCTTGATAATAATAATGTCATAGTGCTGATATAAAAATTGTGTATTTATACTGATTGTTAGTATAACTATAATGTATCACTGTTATTTAATAATGTATTATATGTAATCGTGATTGTAATATTATTATAGCATATTATTACTCCTTACTTTATTTTATCACCCACTAGGTTGCTTTCTGATGGCACTGAGTTTGCATCTTCAGGTTGGAGATCTGAGATATCGTAGCACCTGATATTTCACGGGATATTGGTAGGAGGCTTGACGCCTTTATTATTTATAGGTATTTTTATTACTTTGATCTTGTTTCTTTATTAGTTCTTTTTGTATCACTATCGCAATCACTGGTCCTCTTTTGCAAGTATTCTTATACTTATGTTAGCTGGATTTATATTGTGTATAATATATTTATTTCCTGTACTAAGGCTTAGCGCTTATACGTTGCGTATTTTCCTTATGTATATGCATCGCTGATTCTCGTCTCTTCCCTGTTATTGTATATTTTGGGATTAAGGCGTGACAACGTTAGTGACCTCTGAGAAGTTGTGGAGAGAATGCAGTGGCATGGAGTAGAACCACTCCGATGCCGCACCTCTCAGGCTTGAAGGGAAGGAAAGCCACATTTATCGGGTCGTTGCGGGAGTATAGCATCATCTTGTCTTGGAAGTGCCGGATATGTTGAACCTGATCGCTCGCTTCGGTGTAGCTGTCGAAGATGGGGTCCAAATTCCTCGGGAGCTCGCATTCCTGGATTTCCTTGTAAAGTGGAGAGTTGTGAAGGCGGGTTGTTGGGATCAGGTGTCGAGGTAATTTGGCCTCCATAATCTGCTTTTGGATTAGTTCATCGCGGGTGTGGAGATTTGGGGACCTCCCGCTCTCGGGCTCGCCCTCTGTCCACACAAAGTTGTTCTGGAGGATAGCGACTTAGGTTTGGAGATTTTGGTTGGGTAGCTTCAGCTCTTATTGTTCAAGGAAGATGTTATGGTGATCGAGCGTCATCTACTCCCTCTCACAATTTGACTATAGTTGTTGTTTCTTCATCTGCTCTTTCATCTCGTGGAGCATCTGAAAGAGGTGGTCTTCCTAATGCTAAGAGGAGTGAGCACTAACAGACAACTCCTGTGACGAGATGGGGGCAGTGCCCTCCATGAGCAGTTGATTGTTGGCAGGTTTGGAGATCATCCCCTAGTGGTGGCTTTGGCCTTGCCCTTGGGGAGATTGCGTCGTCTTTGCTTCGCTTGCGTGGGGGTCATTACCGATCTAGAGGAGGTTTTTTGAAGAAGGCTGTGGGGGAGAGATCTTGAGCGTGAAGACTCAGATCTGAAAGCACCAAAATATAGGGAGGGAAATTTATCTACTCAATTTGCAGCAGGATTTGTAAGAAGTACTAATAAAGTAATGTAAAAACATAGAATTTTATGTGTAAACCTAATTTGGGAAAAATCACATGAAGGGGGTAAATAATTCATTATTTTCAAGAAGTTACAGTGAATTCTTCAGAACTAAAACTCCATGGTAGGTAGTCTCAGATTACAGTTGTTTGAGGAGGATGATATCAACTTTTGGTGGGAACTCCTCGTGTCATTGGTGGGAAGTCTTTTATTTTCTTTTCTTTTCTTTTTTTGTTATCCCTTTTTCTTCGTCGATCTCCCAGTGTATATATACCCGGGAGTCTACCTTGACAGTGCGAATCGTGCGGATTTCAATATCCGCATGATCTGCACGTTGTGATTCTTTCATAACGTCCCGAATTATGTCATTAATTGGGGGAGTGATTCTACTACCTTCTATAATACTATGTGCTGAAACATGAGTTGTTGTAATGTTTGAAATATGAGATGACCTGACAGCGTAACGGACTCCATGAATATAGGCGGATATCAATGAGGTCAGTTACTACGACCTTCCTGCTCGTGACAGGAATAATTGATCTTAGAATGGCGACGCCCTCGGAGGGGGGAGTGTCCTCGATGCAACGAATTCCTCGGAGGAATGAACGTTCTCAGGGCCGTTCATTCTTCAGAAGGATGAGTGTCCTTGGGAACAACTGAGCGATGTTCTCTGAGAGAAGTTCTTCTTGGTTTACCCTGTTTGTCCGTCTTCGAGAGTTTCTGATGAGATAAGATGCGTGTCTTGATCCCGGTACAGGTCAAAAATTGCCTACTACAACTAGAAGTAGGAATCTTTTATAAACTGTTTGATCTAGGTTAGATCGTATTTTAAAGTTTTTTCTAAACCCCAAAAAATTATTATAAATAAGAGTTCACAAATCAGTAAATCCTGACCTGTTTCTCTCTTTCTCGCAAATTCTCTCAACAACACCATGCATTTTTTTTCCAAAAACAAAATATTGCCCATGCCCCAACATTAAACCAGCCCGACGCCGCCGCTGTTCTTTTGTTTCACCCGCGGCTCTTTGCGCGGTACAACAAATCTGATCAATCAGACATCGCCACGTCACTACTTGTTGAGCTGTCATCTCATAATTCGTTTGTAGTTGGGCCTGTAGACCCGAGTCCAGGATCCGGGTCCTAAAAGCTACAACTTCAAGTGATATCAAGATCACCTCTTTCTCAACTGTTAGGCGTTATATTATTCTTATTTATTCTTTCGTGTCACATTTCTCCTCGCGATCTCTCAGATCTTGATCTCTCTCAAGAAGCTTGATTGAGAGGAGGAGAAATCGAATTCCCCTCGAAATCTTAGTCCATGGCTTCCTTTTACCCTCGCCCGCGGCCAGGCCTCCAGCCTCCCAACCCTAACAATCCTTCCAATTTCCCCCCAAATCCGAATCCAAACCCTAATAATCCCCCCAATTCTCTGTCCGACGCCATGGCCAACCTCCAGATCAACCGCCAGCCTCCCCCCTCCGCTGCTCCCCGGGGCCCGCCCTCCTTCCCCGCTGCCCGCCCGGGCCCACCGCCCCCCGCCTCCGCCGCCTCCGCCATCGCCCCTCGGCCCTCCGCTGCCGCTCCTCAGTTCCCCGCTTCTCGTCCGATTACAAGCAACGGTCCGCCTTTTGCTGCTGCTGGCGGTGGACCCCAGGCGCGCCCCGTTGCGCCCCCTGCTGGTGGGCCCCTGGCGTCTGGGAGAGCTCCGGTGGGTCCCCCTGTTGCCAGACCGTTCCCTGGGAGCCCGCCGCCGCCGTCCATGGCTGCTCCTATTTCGTCCCAACCGTATGCAGGACCACCGCAGCCGTTTCAGGCTGCAGCATCGCAGCCTTTCCCACCGGCTGCGGCATCACAGCCTTTCCCACCGGCTGTGGCATCACAGCCGTTCCCTGCAGCAGCATCGCAGCATCCCTTCACTGTGACGGGGCCGCCGCCATTCTCTGCATCGGCATCATCGGCGCCGTTCTCTGTACCACCGCAGACTGTGGCTGGTGCTCCACCGTTTGGATCTCCAATGTGGGCGTCACAGCCCCCCCGGCCGGTGAGTTCTTTGAAACTTGCAACTTGTAGATATCAAAATTTTACTTCCTTGAATCATCCTGCATCACGGATCAAATTGAACCATTTATGTCTGAGGATTGACTGATTGAGGTACCGGTAGTATGCTGGTATTTTGTTGATGCAGGAAATGTGGATGGTTGAATTTTAGCTAGCTTTAGCTTCCCTCTTTTTTTTTTTTTTTTTTTTTGGGTATTAACATGGTTTAATCAGAACAAAAAATGGACCACATTTATGTAAATCACACCTTTTGAGTACTTCCATCTACTGGATTCAAAAGCTGTTTATTTTCTAGTTCTGAGCTTATTAAAGGATAAAACTATTGGTGTTATTTGATTTTAGGCTTATACAATATTTTTGCTCATTGTAACACCTCTGGATGGATGCATTTTGTCTTAAAATTTCTCACTGCGACTAAAGAGACCTTTTTTTATTATAATTTATTATTTTTTAAGTTGACTAATTTCATGTCATTGATTTCATTGTCTTCTGAACCTGAATACTGAACCATGTTTCATCTAATGTGATTGCCATTTGAACTTTAAGAGAATCAGATTAGTAGGTCTGCATAACTTCTTTAGATCAGGGGCTTTGTTATTCGTTTAAATAAATGTTATTCATCTTAAGTATTTCACAAGATGCACTTTGCTGCGTATAATTTGAAATATCTAGAGGTGGACTGTGGGAGTGAACTTTCGTTACTCTGATCATGAAATTCATCGTGTACCTGGATTTTGAATAAGAAACTAGCATACCCTTTAAAAAAAGTTTGATCAGTCTGCTAAAGCTCAAGAACTTTAAAATACTTTGCATATATCTGGGAATGATGTCAAATTTGATTCTTTGAAATTCTGGATGGGGTTACAGGCTTACAGCTGTCTTATGATAGTAATTGCAGAATTTGCATGTCTGTTTTCAGGGTGCTGTGCCAATGTCGGGCAGTATGCAAGCTCCACCAAGAATGTTCGGAATGCCTCCGCCAAACTTGATGGTGGGTCAACAGATGGCTCCGGTCCCGCCAATAATGGGACACTCACCTCTCTCTGCATCCCAGATAGGGGCACCTTCCAAGATTGATCCAAATCAAATCCCGCGTCCCATGCCAAGTTCCTCAGTCACCCAGTTTGAAACTCGACAGGGAAATCAAGCTTGCATTCCCCCGGTATGCCTTGCTATAGAATTATCATTTATTTCATTAGATAAACTTTCTGTTTTCATTTTCTTTTTGTGTGGATTTAATCCGATTAAAGCCTTGGACCGCTCAAAGGATCGTTTTGTTTTTTCTATTTTAATTTCTGTCTTTTCTTTTTTGTGACATTTAAACTGAGTGCAAGCATCTCGATGTTTGTAAAGCCTGCTACAGGTGATTTTATTGTCAGGGATACTGGAAATTGCAGTCCACGTTTCATGAGATGCACCATTAGTCAGGTAATGAGATTTTTCATATTTCAGTCGACCCACTTCAGCCCTTTTCTAAGCTGTCATTTATTTGTTTAGATACACATTTTTTTAACAGATACCGTGCTCTGGAGACCTTTTGTCAACATCTAGCATGCCTTTGGCGTTGATGATACAACCCTTGGCGCTTCCACATCCAGCTGAAGAGCCCATTCAAGTAATTTAGGACTTTTATCTTACTTACCTGTAGTAAAATCCTGCATCTCTTTGCTTCTGATGTCCTTACTTCTGATCAGTTGAGATGTACTGTGATTTTGGTTTTTTTAGTACATTTTATTTTTCTAAATATTGATGAATACAGAAGATGTTGGATTCTTACTGCCTATCCTCTTTTTTATTGTCCTCCTTTTCCCCACTTTGCATCATCTTCTTTATGCATGCATGAAATTTGTTATTGCCTGTAAAAATATTAGTTGCAAGTCCAGTTCTATGCCCTTAGAGAAACAATTATGCAGTGTGCATAACAACTTCTTGATTCTTAGCTTGGCACCATTAAATTTAATTGCAGCATCATGCATAAACCTCAGAAAGTTAATGGTGGAACTTGAACTTATAGGGAAAAGATAAGATGCAACAACTTAATTGAATTTAATTCTTAAAAGCCCCAGTACTCCTCCATATTTTGTTCAAAAGTACTACTTACCGTGTCACTTTGAGAGAGAAGACCTGCTGTGATGAAGAAATTAGAAGTAGGGACTGTTTGTACTGCTATTTACGTCAACTTTTAGACATTGTTTGTAAAATATTCAGTTCAATCATTCCATGTCCTGTTAGAACTGGTCCTCAGCGCGCCTCAAAACAGGGTTGGCTTGGACCTTGGTTTTCTTTGATTATATGATAAGCAAGATGAGAAAGAGCGATACTGAGGATCATAATCCAGACTTTTCTTAATATTCACCCTTTTTCTCATTAATTTCAGTCTTTAGATCAACAACTTTTATTGGTTAAAAGATGTATTCACAGAAAATATTTCCTAAGAAACAATTGACGGAACCCAAAAATAAAATAAGATATGATAAAAGAGGGAAAAAGCTTGAGCACTTTGGACCTGTGGCTGATGTTCACATGAACGATAATCCTTGTGGATATTGGTTACGTGAACAACTCAACAATAAAAGTTCATTGTTTATGACTTTTTATCTGTTCATACGTGAAAAAGAAAAACTTAATTTAGTTCTAAAAATAATACTGAATGATAGGGATTAAATTTTATCTTATCCAAATTTCAAAATTTACACTTAAAAGCCTTGTATCTAAAAATTAGAGATTATATTGGAAAAGATAGAAGAAAGCTAACAAATAAAACTTGAACATCTCTTTTGTTGAATACAACATAAGATAAAGCTTGCACAAGCAGGGGCCTAGAGGGAAACCTAGGCTTTTTATGAAAAAATTGGACAAACTGCAAAGAAGCCTATACATGCTATTTCATCCTTTCATTGGTATTTATCCTTTTCAAGCTCCTAACTTATAAATTAACGTCTAATAGCCATCTTTATCATATTACAAGTTACACAATTTATTTTCAGCAATACAATGTCAAAGGACAATAACTGACATTTGATAAGATTAATAAGGTAAACTCAGTATATAAAGATACAAAAATGACAAGTAATAATTTCTTACTGTTAACAACATCATATAAAATTCACTGGCAATGACAAATTAAACAATTTAAAATGAAGGATCATAAAAAATTATAACCAAAATAATTAACATTGCTAAGGTTTGTATATGGAAATTACAGCCAAATATCATACTGCATTGCTAGTTGAGGTTCATGGACCTTGAATTCATTACCAAATACCAAATCAATAAGAAACACGAGTTCACTCTAAACAACCAGCGTTAAATTACACAAAAAAGGTTTGACCAACCAACCCATATTCAACTGACAACCATGCAACTTTTTATCATATCATTTTCTTAAATACTCACTCATCCATTAGCACAATGTTCCTCTCCAGACTTTTTGGACCCCAAGCCAAGCTGGGGAGAAAACACATCTTTTTCTTTGGTCTTGTTTGTGTTGGCTTCTTCCTCTTCCCCTGCTAAGTTGGTTGTTTCCTATGAATGAATGGTCATAACTTTGGAGCTGGTGCTAATGTAGCATGTTGTCGAATATGTATGTGTTATGCGTTCACTTAGGCAGCGGCTAACACACAATGGGTTCTTCACCACAACCAAATTATACTGAATTACATGGAAAATATTATGTACTAAATATCCCAAAATCGAAAAAAGGAAAATTTTCTAGAAAATGCAAAAATCTAGTGCTTTGTTATGATTTTAAGCTTAATATATCCTATGATAGTAACCCCCATAGCATACTAAATAGATAATAACCAGTGAATCAAAATTAAAAAATCACCCATTCATATTGACTGAGTTTTGTAGCCCTAATCAACAGCCAAATATATCCTCACAAATGATGCACTCTCAAAGCATTTTGCATCTTTTGTTACTGTCTATTCTGAGGATAGGTGTGGCGAATCATGTCCCTCAGTTCTCATATTAGCCTTAAGCCTGTAGTTTTACGATGACTACGAAAGAGAGATTTTTGTAAATTGGAAAGGTATTCAACTACTATAGTCTATAGAAAATCATAATGTGTGAGACTTGTTGCTCATTGTGTACTAGGCTCTATAGTCAAGACTTCAATAGAGCCCTTGCTTCTTCATAAACTGGTATATTGTTCATCTTCTTCTGTTATTCTTCTTGAATTGCGACAGGAAGAAGGATAAACATGTAAAAGATTGATGCCCTTATACTTTGTTTCATGTGAGAGTCTCCAGTATTCTCGAAAATGCATGATAGAGTATCATGAACCCATTAAAATGTTAGGGTTGGTATGCTTATTGCTTGGAACATCTCTTCACCAGTGAACAAAATTTAGAACCTTGTGCTTAGAAAACCTCAACCTGGTTATCCTTTTCTGATCTTTGTATTATCTTATTAACTCTGACCTATGATCTTTGTGAGAAGGAAAATACTAATTAAATTACTTCTCTTTACAATATTGAGACATGACAGGGGACTATTATCAAAGTATGAGCACTGATTGTGATTGTTGTTAGTAATCATTTTCATTGCCAACAGTGGCCAATTAACTGTTCCTTTTTCTTAAGGGATGAAAGAAAATTTGATTTAAGTGTTTGAAACCTTTATGGAGGGTGCAACTTTATTGTATCTTATTAGATTGTTCGGTAAAGTTATTATTTAGTCATTGTTGTTACACATCTTGTTTTCTATATGTTGACGCTTTCAATCTCATTTTCTTATTTCCTGTTTGTTAACTTTTGATGTTTTTTGTTCTCCAGGTTGTGGACTTTGGAGAAAGCGGACCTCTCAGATGCTCACGTTGCAAAGGATACATAAATCCCTTTATGAGATTTATTGATCATGGAAGGCGGTTCATCTGCAATTTATGTGGTAGGTGCTCATTTAACAACCATGAATTGATTTTCATTTTGTATGTATTTCCTGTTCTTTGTAAACAATTGTTCTTGGAGTTTTATTATAATTTTTTTCACTAATATGTTTCACCTCAGCTAGAGTGTCTATAGCATACCATTTTTATTGTGCATGAAGTTGTTTTGAAAAAGTTCATCTATCCCTTGCCTTTTCTCATTCCTTCAAAATTTTCTTTGGGGACTATGGGTAGGAATTTGATTTTGGAGTTGAGGGTATGTTATTTATGCGGAGGCTGTGCAGACCTCATTTGTTATTTGGCAATCTTGCTAACTTCCTACTTTTAATTTGTTATTGTTTTTAAAGGTCAAAATGTCTGTACCAAATAAAAAAAGAACATACCAGTTTAAAATGGGGAGGTTTCATTTTCTCTTTTATTCAGATAGTTCAGTGGATATCTAATTTAAACTGCAAGTTTGATATGTGCAACTTGGATATGTATGTTAGAGGAGAGAGCAAAACTGCAAATTCTGAATTAAAATGGATATATATATATATATATATATATATATATATATATATATATATATATATATATATATATATATATATATATATATATATATATATAGAAAGATATTTGGTAACTTTGCAATGACCTTTGTTTGATGCATTAGGAAAGATTCCATGCATCTTAGATGAAGAGTGATATGTACTTTCAAGATTAATATCTTCACCGTCTAGCCAAACTTTCTGGTATCATGTAGGCAGATAACAAAAGGAGGATGTATATGTTTTGTCTTTATTATTCTTTTGTTGCAAGATGGGCTCCAGTTTCCTTCTGGATACACTCTGCTTTCAGAACCACAGAGGAAACAAGTGTGAGAAGCAATCTACTTACAGCAGGACTAGAGTATGCAAGTCCAGTAGTTATTATGCTGGGACTCAGATATCAATTTTTTTTAATTGGAGGACCATTCACTTCTGTATCGGATCATGCTTGCACAATTGATTTTCTGCTTTCCCTTCTGACATCTTTTTAGTTTAGGGCTTTTATGTAGGACTGATCCAAATCAGTCTGCTTAGTTTTCCTAGTTCACATCTGTGCAACCTGATGGTTCCTGTTATCTTGTTGCTGTTTCTGTGGTTATTATCATGACCGTGCAGCCCGAGGTTAATGTTTTCTAGATAACATCAGGATTACCCTTCTTTAACTATTCAATGTTTCCTTCACAATAACACCCATTATGTTAATTATAATTCTGTTCTTGTTCATCTAATGTACAATTTAGCCATGGTTTCTGCATATAGTAGCTTCATATCTGATTAGAACAGTCAACAAGTCACATGGATGTCCTTCACATTGTAGGGTCAAAAGAGTCAACAAAGAGTTAGGGAAATTAGAAAAATAGCATGAACATCCTAACTGGAGATTTAATTGGTATCTTCAATTTATTAATCTATTTAAGCATTAATTTCTTCATGTTAAGGAATGCTGATATGTGCGTAATGAGTATCTAATTATTACATACAAGGTTCCATATGATATGAAATGCTACATTTCCTTGTCACGGAATTGACATCATGTTTCGTCATGTCAAAGGGAATTTTTACTAAGTCTATATCTTCTCGAGTTCTAGGTACTTACTGATTTGCTATCTAGAATTTCATGTTTGTCGTGCATGTTTATATTTTTCGTGCCTTCGTAACCTTTGGGATTCCATTCTCTTGTCGCTAGGGTTGGTAATGGGCCCATGCTGGCCCAAGGCGCGATGGGCCGACATGAAAAATTTTGGTACATGGGTATAGAAATAGGACTTTGGTCATGCCTGGGTAGTAAAATTTATGGTCCTTAAAATTTCCTGTCGTGCTTGGGCTCGCCTTGGCCTGGCCCGGCCCAATCCATGACACGACCCAGTGAGTGCATGAATGGAGCTCCACTGGGCCTACACGATGGGCCGGCCTGATTAATAGTACTGATCTCAGCCCTTATCAACTTAATAAATTGTATCAAAATCAATCTCAACCCTTAATGAAAGGAGATGTCATGGCTCATACTCTCATCTCATCAAACTTGTCTCATCCAATCCAATGATCTTAATTCTAATTTAACAAAATGATCTGATAGAGAAGTTGAATCCCTAGATCTACTCGACAATAACTCTCTCCTCTGCCTCCTTATCTTGCTAAATAGACACAAAATAAGAGGCGCTATTCCGATACAAATGGGTCAGCACGATACAAGAACGAACGGGACAGGAATGGATTGGGTTAGCCCAATGTCCAGTGGACTGGTACATGGTCTTATAGGTCTAGGCCTATGTAGCAGGGCCATGCTGGGTCTAGGTGTTTTTACGTGGGCTGTGCCTAGGCTTGGCTGCCCAAAACAACACGGTCCATTACCAACCGCAAGTTGCACTTTTCTCAACATTTAAAATGTTTGGTTTGCTAACTGTGGAGCTCTCTTTTTGGCAGGATTTACTGATGAGACTCCCCGAGATTACTTTTGTAATCTTGGCCCAGATGGTCGGCGACGAGATGCTGATGAGAGGCCTGAGCTATGTAGAGGAACTGTTGAATTTGTTGCTACTAAGGAATACATGGTCCGTTTACTTGTTGAATAAGTTTATTTATTTCTCCCTTTCCTTGTAAAAGTTAATGTCTAAAATTATTCTTGGAAACTTACAGTTCATTTACTCTTTGTATTTTTTTCATCTTCAATTCTTTCAGAATATTTTAGATATTATTATTATTTTTAAAAATCTCATATTGAATTTTTCTGTTTGATTTAATGTATCTTATTTGTGAGCATCCGATTTCTAAGGGGCTTGGGCCCCTCAGAGTTTCTCCCAAAAAATTGCACTTTTAAAGTTTGCTTTTGGAATTTTTTGCGAACTCTTCTTTGTTCTATTCCCTTTTCATGTTTAGTGCCTGAGTTTCCATTCCTTTTAGCTGGTCTATTGCTTTGGATATATTTTTGTGAAGGACAGAATTTATTTAGTAGCCTAGACAGATATATGTTGCTTGAGTAATCAATTCACTCTAGAGCAACTAAGCTCAAGTGCTTTGGTTTGAAAGAGTCACCACATTTTATCCTTTTTTCTTTCCTTTCTCTTGTATGTATGCAATTGCATACAATCTTATGTGCTGAGGTTAATCTTGATATCTCAAGGTTGGAGCTAATATTCCAACCTTTTCCTTTTTAGTTGCTTTTCTATTACGTCTAAGTCCACAATAATCTTATTTTGCATGCTTCACTTGATTTGCAGGTTCGTGACCCAATGCCTGCAGTGTTTTTCTTCCTCATTGACGTCTCAATGAACGCTATACAGACTGGGGCAACTGCAGCAGCCTGCAGTTCAGTTAGCCAGGCTATTGCCGATCTTCCGGTAACTTTTCATAATTTTCTTTTCAATTCACATTTTCTTGTCATAGTTGCATGATATGCTCATCAATAGTGCATTGTAGTCAAGGTAACTTCAGTATCCAATAAATAGCTTCTGGTACTTTCGTTTGTAGTTTGGTGTTCTGTCATGGTATCCCTGCATTCTTTGTCCAGAGATTTGAAAAATGTATACTGATTTCTTTAACTGTTTCTACGGTTTGTGGGTGTGGGTAACTGTTTTCCCTTTCCTTTCCTTTCCTTTCCTTCTTTTGGTTTGGTTTGGTTTTTGGTGTGGGTTTGGATGTATGTGGGAAGGCTGGTGATTTTTTCTCTTTTCTTTTTTGGCGCACTCAATGTACCATCTGTGATTTGGCTCCCTGCAAACTTCAAGCTTCTGTGCTTTGTTTTTGTTTTATTTCAATTTTTTGATTTCTGTGGTAATCCACATTTATTTTGAGGCAAACATTTCTTAAATGGTATTCTGTATTTGTTTACTTTATTTCTATCAGAAATCAAAATCTGATTAGATGCAGGAGAAAATATGTTCAAATTCAGAATGTAAAAAACTGTCTAAACTTTCAGTGCTAAGCAATAAAAGATTTTCATGAAGTTAACAACAGAGTTTGTTAATTTGGTAGTTATGCAAAGTCCCGCACTATTGGGGATTTTCTGTACCAGCTTGCGTGATTATTCACGATGTCAAATGCAACGTTATCCCATATCGGCACTAGTTTGATAAATGACACTTCTTCCTTTGCCCTGGCATGCAAGACACCATCGTCGTACTGCTAGGTCCTTTTTCTGTGTATCTTTTGTCTCCAATGATGACCCTGATTCTAAAGATTCAGGGTGATAATATGGCAGAGCCAACTTGCTGTTAATTTTCTAACTTGCGAGTTTTGTTTTATTTCTTTGTTTCCTTTTTCTTTCTTCTTGGGTTAATTTTGTTATCATGTTATTCTGAGTTGGAACTACTCAGTTCACCTCCAAATTGTGCTTTGTACTTGTGTAGGAGAGTGCTAAGATAAAGTGTACTTCATTGCTTTTAGTTATAGGTTCTTGGTACACATGCTTTTATTTCCTTCCAACTCCTATAGTTACTTGGGTACTGTATTTTAGAGGAATTGGTTAGTATTCTAGTATATCATCATGGAAGTATTTCTTTTCCATTAAACTATTAAATGGTGTCCTATTGTTATCAATATCATATTATTCTCAATTAGAGCCTTACATTTTAGATCATATCTATATTATAGCAGATGGGTTCTTTACTATAAGCTGTTGATCTAACTCATGTGTGCATCATATTATGTTATTTCTAACATGAAAAGCGTATTCTATGTTGTTGGGTAATGTAGAATTCTGATTCATGCTTTATGTTTTACTCTCTGCAAGCTTCTTCAATTTTGTTTCTCTAATATGGTATGAGAGCAATCCTAGGGCCTAGACAATGTGCTTCATCTTTGATTTTGACAGAAGTAATTGAACATAGATAACGGGCCGTCCATGGATTTTGATAATTCATCAAGAACATTGTACTCTTGTATCCATCTTCTATGGAGATATATTTTTTCACGGCAGTCGTTAGCATTTGGAACTTGACTGAATAATCTTCAAATGATTCGATAATTTTGATGAGTTATTACAATTTTGATGGGAACTGAAATTTTCTAGTTATTTTGACTGGGAATATTTTTCATTTCTCACTTTTTTTTGGTGCAATATTCCTAGAGTTCCATGCATTTGTTGGTTTCTTGCTTATGTATCTATCCTTATTTGAGTATGACAAGGGTTTATTATGGTAGGTTTTTAAGTTATTTTTGCTCTTTTACTTAGTTTTCCCCTTAACCATCAATTATTTGATAGGTTTTCTTCTACTCTTCTGCTTCTGCGTGCATATCTATCTTCTACCGTAAGTATCATTGGTGTGCTGGCTGTTGAGTTTGGAGAGGACCTGTAGATTAGTGCTTCTGTTGTTTCTTTGCTTTTATAAGCTTTTAGTTTAGTTGTTGGCATATGTGTGAGTAGATGCCGAGAATGTCAGCTTACCGTTAAGGTTATCTCAAGACTTTTCATGATTGACTACCACAAAAACAAAGTCTTTATGCTCAGTTTGAGATCAGCTGCATGTCTTTTTCTTTATTGAGAATTATAAGGCCATTTCCTATGTTAATTAAACTAGCAACTGGCATTCTCTATGTGTAGCCTTCAGTGCCTCAACCCATCTTTCCATTTACTCTAGTCTTTAGACTCTTAGAGAGTTATCTTGTTAGCTTCTGTGTCTGGTCAGTAATGCATGGATTTCAGTTCAGTCAGAAAGTCAGATGTGCTAAAGTTTACAGAGAAGGGCAAGCAATTGGATATTGTTGTTTAGTGATAATATATGATAGTAATTGTTGCTTACCTCTTGATTGGTCTTTTGTTTGAAGCGTATGCCTGGTTTGCATCAGTATTTTGAACACAGTCGCAAACCATGGGCATGACACAACACAGTGGCATGTCAAAATCCATAAAAAGTAACAGGAACAGGGTGACCTGACATTATATCTTGTGGCGTGTGTGCTCGTGTAACTCTATATAACACATCAAAATCCATGGTAATTATGGCAAATGTGGGGAGAAAAATAAGCTGAAATCTTAAATCTTAAAGATTTAAATCCATAGCGTCTAATCTAGTAATTAAAGTAAACAAAGAAATCTGGAGGTGCAATCCACAAGGATGAAAACCTGATATGTGACCCAAGCATGAGATGCTCGGCTCTTCACATGATGACGTGCTCAATTTCTTTTAAAGTAGTATCGTCTTATGGCAAAGGATATCTTTCTACATCTGTTTTAAGAGACATGATTTAAAGGTGTTTCTCCTTCAATTTTTTTAAAAGCCGGGACAGCTTCTACACGCGCACACCCACTTTTTTTTTTTAGTTTCTTTAAAATTAACATGGCTCGGTGTGTCCAATATGTGTTGCGCAAGTGTCGGCGTCAAATAGATGTTGGACATGGGCATCCATGCTTCATTTTGTAAACTTTTTATGTTTCAAATACAATTCGTGGTTTGAATTTTGAGTTAATTACTCTGCATACAATCTTGCTAGCTGATTTTTTTTCAAGAGGCACATCATTGTGATACAGTGGACATTCGCTTTTCTTCTGCATTTGGAGCTTTGCATGTTTTTCCCCCTTTCATATTTAAGTTTGGTTCTGCTACCTCTAACCATTAAGACATGGGCGATGCTAAGAACCTCTCAGCAGTACTAACCTGAGAAGTAAGAATTTAGTAAGCTGATTTCCTCAGCTCCTTCTACCTGCTTACAGAGGTCGATCAATTCAGTATATTAGGAATTTTATGTCATGAGGCTGATTGGGCCTTGGATATAAAAAGCCTTAACTGCATGGAGTACTTGCACTTGAGTGGTTCTGTTTCTTGGTGTTTCCTAATTATCTTTCTTCCCGTGCCATTCATGGCGTGAGAAAAACTCTTGGGTTAGACTATTTGTTTTATGAGTTGTGATGCTCTTGGGTCTGCTTCTTATGGTTCAGCTCCTTGCAGGCTGGTCTATCCCTCTGCCATGATAACAGAAACACAACGAATCAGATTTTTTACTCTTTGTTATTTGTAAAAAGGTACTCTCTTAGGGCTATGTTAAACAAATTAATACCTACTCTGTATAGTAGATCATATTTGGAACGTTAATGCATGACCACTTTATGTAAATTTGTATAGTAGATCATATTTAGAATGTTAATGCATGATTCACTTACGTAAATTTGTATTTGATAGACTTTGATTGCACACCATCTGGTGATGGAGAGGGCTTGTGGTTAGTAATATTTGGCTAGCAATTTTTCTGAAAGTCTTGTAATTTAGTGAATGATGGTTTTTGAAGAAGTCATTTTATTTACTGGCTGATACCTTGCCTCTTAACAGGAAGGTCCTCGCACAATGGTGGGCATTGCAACTTTTGATTCATCTATTCATTTCTACAATCTGAAACGGAATCTGCAGCAGGTGTGTAAAATTAAATTTCTTGTTATGCAACTAGCACTTGATATATGTCTTGTACTTTTATTTGACAAGCAATGAAGTGTAACCTTCCATTATCCTTGCCCTTGCCTTCATGAGGTTAAATAAAATTTTCTTTTCTCCATTGAAGTGGAGTGTTGGTTACGATTCTTGAGCAGCAAAGATGGACACGGCCCATCACCTAATACTAGAAACACTTACAAAATTAGCAAGAGATGAGAAAATTTAACTTAAATTGTAATTATGGGGTTCTTTTCCTTTTTAGGCCCTTGACATTTTTAGTCAAATGTGGATCATTATCATACTGAAATTAAATTAGATATATGTAAAAAATGGTATCTTAATGTTTTGACTGATAGACTTTGCGCCTTCTTATCCATCTTTCCTGCTTACTGTTTAAGTGGAGGGCATGCTTTACAGAGACTTTGTAATATTCCCGTGGCAATATAGATGGAAAACCGAAGTGATACCCTGCTATAAATTTATCATTTTACGCTGCCTCCATGTTCTTTAGGACTTAAGCATTGTAAGGAATGCTGTGTAGCGCGGACACTTCTAGCGTGAAGGTGTACTGTTGTTGGACATGGCGACATCCGTGTGAGACTGACACTTCCTTGGACACTTGTCAAATGTGTTATTTCCTACATTTCTCTCACAGTTTTTTTGTTTACATTTCATATCTGAGATATTTATTTTTACTATTTCTTATGCATTAAAGACTATACTTTAGTGACAAAATAACATCAAAATATTGACTTGTGTAAAACTTAAGTTTAAATATGTTTTACTATAAAAAGTGAGATACATTGAGCTACTTTGTCGAGTTGAAGAGTCCCAAGCCTATTCCTTTTCTGTAGTCATTAGTATATATGTAATTGCTGTATGTTATTATACTATTAGAGAAACATTCTTGGACCTCAAGGAATAAGGAGGCATGGCATGCAATTTATTTGTGAATCGCACATTGTCTTTATTATTTTACCTATTCTTTTGCAGCCTCTGATGCTTATTGTTCCTGATGTACAAGATGTTTATACTCCACTTCATTCTGATATCATTGTCCAACTTGCTGAGGTTTGCCCGGCTCTTTTTTTTCTGACCATTTTCATATTCAGTCCATATAAACATATTCATTCCTTTTGTGCTTATGCAACAAGGTTTCGTATTTTCTTGCTTAGAGAATTTTATTGTCTTTTCTGAGGATTTAGTGCCGGCAACATTTGGAGAAGCTGCTGGACAACATTCCAACCATGTTTGAACATAATAGAGTTGCTGAATCTGCATTTGGTGCAGCTGTTAAGGTACTAATATTGCACCCCCACCCCCCCCCCCACCCCCTCCGCGCGCGCGCGCGGGGCGGGGGGGGGGGTATAGTTTGTCTTTTATTTGCCTATAACCATTGGAATATTATTTGTCTGATCCGTGTGTGTTACTGAAGTTATATAAGGATTAACATTGTATGCCAATGTGGCAAGAACGTTTTGGTTGACACTATGTATTTTAGATATAAATATTAAATACTCCTGCTTTATTTTCATTATGCTTAATGGACTAGTGACTATTACATTGCAATTTCCTGACGGTGAACAGAAAGACGTATATATTAACAAATGTTTTCTGCCTTTCTAATTTTTTCTGATTAGTTTCAGTTATATACATATTTTTAAATCTATCGCAGGCTGCTTTCTTGTCAATGAAGCCCACAGGCGGAAAGCTTCTTGTATTCCAGTCAGGCAAGTCCCCACCCCTCAAACACAAAACACACGCGCGCGCGCGCGCACACACAGAGGTTCTACAAATGCAAAGAGTCAAATTTCATTTTTTTTGTTAAGTTCTTTGGTGGTTATCCTCTGCATATCTTATATCCTTCTGAGTTTTATTTGCTAAAATTTAGTTTAGTTTAGTTTTCTTGATTGAACTAGAAAATGTGCACGGGCCTTGTGCTAATGCCAGTATAACAGATAATGTAATAAATTTATATAGAAATAGCCTGTAGCAAATCAATTGTCATTAGTCATATTACCTATGCATAATTCATTGTCAGCAAACCTTTTGTTCCTGTAATAGTTTAAGTTTAAAAAAAGTTTTTAAATTTTCTACAAAGGTTGTAAATGAAACAAGTTGCTTGTCAACATGTCTTGTCAACAGCTCATCCGATCCTTGTTATTGATTTATGAAGTGAGTTTAAACTTGATGGTTGAATGTGGATGAAATATGCTGGGTTCAGGTTGGTCCCCTCCCGGCCCAGGCTCAGAACCATCTTCTCTGGAGATGCCTAAACCCTGACTAGGTTCGAAAAGAGCCACGATGGTCAGTTCAGGTCTGGACACAAGTATTCTTTAACAAAACCTAGTAGTAAAGTATGCGTGTTAAAAACATTCTAGAAGTTTATTGTAAATTGAGAACATAATTTTGAACATTTTAAGGCAAATTATCAGTCATGCAATGGTAAGATTCTATCAGTTTATTTTGATTGTGTTAGAGTCGAGTCTGGCTTTGGAATGGGCTTGTGTCACTAGGGGTATGCTCACATCCAGTTCGAAGGGCCTAAAATCTTGGCCCAGCCTCGCGTGAGTTCTCCTATATACTTGGTTCCAACCTGTAAATTTTCGGCCCAGCTTCCTATTCCTAATGTTGAACCAATTATTAAACATGTTGAGCTCAAGGTATACTTACCTTGACTTATTTAAGCACAACCAAACTCTTATATGATTCTTTACAGCTTTTTCTTAGTTAGGTGGAATACTAATCTCTACATTTTATTTTCTTTGCCTAGCTATGGGTTGAGTTTGGCTTGAAGAGCTGAACCCGATCAGCTCAAGATTTAACTCAGTTTGGAAGAAGACAAGCTTAAATGCAAGAGACTCAATCTTCGCTTAGTTTATGTAGACAAGAGTTCATAATAAGTTCAAGCTTCTCGATTAGTTTTCAAGTCGTGTTTGAGTATGTTCAAGCTTGATTTGCTCACGGGTACCCATCTCATATAACGAAAAACCTGACCAAGTTTAATGATGCGCTATTTGTCTTATAATGATTAGTTTACACCCCTAACTGTTATCCAGGTCAATGATTGCCCTCGAAAACAATAGAAGACTATCACCTTGAATCCTCTTCTCTTCACTCACAAAATAAGAAAAAATAAATCAAAATTTGAATTTCCTTTTGAAGAGGTCATCAATCAATCTGTGATTAGTGACAAACAAAATGAAGCTAATATATTTTCTAGGAAGGTTTTAAAAGGTGGTTAGTGGATACATAGCGGCCAAGGGGATCACATGTCGGATAGCGCATCTTGGGCAATATATTAGGGCATTATGTACACGTTAGTGGGTGAAAGATATATATGTATCTCATGTATATAAATATTGACAAATTTAATGCAAGTAACTTCCTAAACCAAATAAAATTATAAAACCTAAATGTAAATATGTTAAAAGAAGGCATATTCATTTCATGCACCCAAACAAGCAGTATAATAAGGAACCAAAATAGTACATTATAAATAATAAATATAGATAATAAATTAGAAAAAAAAGTCACAAAAACTTATTATTCATATGCAAAATGCGATGTTATCAGGCGATATATTGGACTAAACCCGACATCGGGATGTTCACTGAAAATGATAAAAGAAATATCTACCTTCATGTTATGGCATTAAATGATTAAAAGGACATATCATCCGACATGTTGGGACATAAATGCAAGATAGTTAATGCCGACATACGTACATTCATGCCGACATTTAAACCAATAGACCCATGTGAATCGAATTTCTTTATCCAAAATGCCGAAATTTGTTTGATGGCTAAGTATAGAGGATAACTTTGTCATTTTATAGTCAGATACACTCATCATACACACACAAATGCAACAAGTGCTTTATTCTGGTTGTCTCTGGATTTATAGTGTTAGAGCGCTTTATCCGATAGTCAATGCAGCATAATACCATGTATGCTTCAAAGCAGATTAATGCAAGATAGTGAATGCAACCCTTGTTGAAAAATCTATAAGCCAGACTTAACTGTAAGATCACCTAAAGGGGGGTGAATAGGTGATGGCTAATCTAATGGTCACTTATGAACAAATAATGCGGAATTAAAACTAAGATGACCAAATAAAACTTCTTTTAATTAAACACTTATGTATAACACAAGAGTGTTGCCGAATTCCCCTTGCGAGGCTCTGGACAAGCTCCTCTAGATTCCCCTTGAATGGGTTGAGGTGCCGCGTTGGCTCTCTTGGTTGAATACTAGTGTTAACAAGCAATCCCAAGCAAGTATGTATATTAATTATGAGCACAAGGGAATATATCATGCATATATAAGATGAACACAATAAATTGAATGCAAGATATAAAATAGAGACAAAAAGAGAAAGAGAGCAAGAGTGAGCAATCGCAAACACAAAGGGTTTGTTTCGAGGTTCGAGCACACTTGCTCTACATCCCCGCCTTCGACACACGAAGGATTTCCACTATGCAAGATCCCACCGGATCTCTCCTCGGTGCCGCAACACCTACAAGCCCTCGGACTCTCTAGTCCCTTACACACCACAAGCCCACCGGCTCGTCGAGGCCGCACCTCAAGCTACAAGTCCTCACTAGGACCCAACAACACCAAGTCCTCACTAGGACCCTCAATCAAACCGCGAACACAACCGTCCGCCTTCTCAAAGAACAAGAAATGATCTCTTGGTGATCTAAACACTTGATCACCAATTACAAACTCTCACTACAACTCTCCTATAGGATGAATAGCTCAATGGATGCTCAAGTGTAGTGTGAGAAATCAAGGAAAGAATTTTTGATGGAAAACTCAAGAAATCACAATAAATACTCTCTTGATAAAATCCCTTTTGATAGGAAATATTGGCACTCTATTTTGTGGAGAAAACTTCTGAAATCACTTGGAAAAACTGGCTCAAGAAGTCCTCAAAATCTTGGCTTCAAACAATGACAAAACCCCTTTTATAGAGGCCAGAAAAATCTGACCGTTGGGCTCTGTCAGAGCTACCGGTCGACCGGCCCGGTCGCGACCGGCAACGGTCAAAAATCCGACCGTTGCAGCCTCCGGTCGACCGGCCCGGTCGACCGCGCACCTGGAGAAGAGAGTAAACTCTCTGTCGGTCGACCGGCCCGGTCGACCGATAATTCCCGAGAGCAAAGCTCTCTGAAACGGTCGACCGGCCCGGTCGACCGATAATTCCCGAGAGCAAAGCTCTCTGAAACGGTCGACCGGCCCGGTCGACCGATCTCCAGTGCATACTGGCGTGCACGTCGTGCACGTCCGGTCGACCGACCCGGTCGACCGGCCTCTGTCAGTTCTGAAAAATCAGAACTGGCAGAACCAGAAAATAGGGATTAAGGATTGGTCTTTTGGCTTAATAAAATCCCAGAAATTCACAGTAAATCTAGAAAAATAGTTTCAATCAAAATAAAAACTGTTTTTCTAAAATATGTTTTTCTAACACTTGTTTTTCCATAACTTCACAAAATACAAAACAAGATATTTTGAACTTATAAAGCAAAGTGTGTATGGATATGATCCACCACACAATCAAGATGAAATATCTAGTTTTTGAC
Organism: Agave tequilana; assembly: GCA_038442645.1. Taxonomy (NCBI): domain Eukaryota; kingdom Viridiplantae; phylum Streptophyta; class Magnoliopsida; order Asparagales; family Asparagaceae; genus Agave; species Agave tequilana. The sequence continues at coordinate 80,508 of JAVJIF010033997.1, read as the reverse complement.
ATAAAGCACTAAACTTGTTTTGGTTAAAGGATATGTATATAAGAAATTACCAAAACCCAAAGTAGATATTTTGTCATAAGGAAAATCTCATCAAATACAAAAACAAGATATACTTTTAAAGCATAGTGTGTATGGATATGATCCACTACACAAATAAGATGAATATCTAGTTTTTGACATAAGGCTCTAAACATGGTTTTGGATATAAGATATGTATACATGAATACCAAAAACCAAATTGTATTTTATCACAAATAAAAATCTTTTCTTAACTAGGAAAATCTTTTATGAAAATCATTCTATCAAGAGTGTGTGTGATATAGACTTGAGCAATCCACCAACTATCTATCCTTTACATTTTTTCTAAAACAAAAACAAAATCTTATACCTAGACACAAGTCTTCATCTTCTTGAAGTCTTCCCTTGAAGTCTTCTCATCTTCTTGACTTGGTCCACATGCAATCCACCGAGCTCATCTCTAGATGTGGTCTTGATGCATAGGCTCGTGAATCGACCGGTGCTAGCTTCCAACTTGACATTTTATCCTTTGTTGAAGCTCCACACCTACTAAGATCTTGATAAAGAATCTGTCACTAATTAAACACAAGATCATTAGAAAATATAACTACATGAGTTGATCATCATCAAAACTAGAGTGATAGGCCTTTGGGCCAACAATCTCCCCCCTTTTTGATGATGACAAAACTCATGGAGTTATATATGCATGGATTAAAGTAAAGCTTCAAAGAAGCTCCCCCTTAACTCATGCATACAAAATAAATAATAAATATGATCATGAAGCACATGAATATGGATGCAAATATGGAGATGCAACAAGCATAAATCAAAATCTTTTTACTCCTATTTGCATAAATCAAAACACATATGCATAAATACAAATCTTAATTCCCCTTAAGTAAGAAGGACAAATACTTCTCCCCTTAAGCAAGGAAATCATGCATATCAAAACAAAAACACCAATACTTCTCCCCCTTTTTGTCAATCATCAACAAAGGGTTCAAAGTAAAATCAAATCAACAAATTTTCTCCCCCTTTATGTCAAAAATAAAGAAGTCAAGGAGGGGCGATACAAATCAAAAATTTTGAATTTTTCTCATCAAAACAAAATCATTAATTCTATTTTATCAAAAAAAATTTTGAATTTTCTCTTTGATATCAAATAAAAAATATTGATACCATTTTAAAATCTAATGCATAAGCTTGAAAAATAAGATTTGAATTAAGCTTAGCATTAACAACACATGAAGAATTCGAACTAGGTAAATGAGAGTGTTTAACAACTAGTACGAAATCCTTCTATCAAGGAATAAATCTAAGGATTTTCATGAAATAGCAATGAAACACAAAACACTCAAACACTCTAATCTATAAAGTCCAAATAGTTTCAAAAGAAGTGAGTGTACTAATGTTATGTGAAACATGGCATCATGAAAATGGCAATAAGGTACAATATTCCTTAGAAAATCATAAACATCAAAATCATCTCACATTTTTTTTATTAAATCATTGAAACAAAATCTATATGTCAAGATATATGTATGTTTTGACAATACATGAAATATACATACATATCTCTTAAACTCAAGTGAGTCTATATGAATGGATTTGCATTGAAGGCAAAAGACTCAAGAGTTATACATGTATATTTTAAGGTTTGGCAAAATACACATATACATGAAATAAAAGGCACATGATCATAAATCAAATCCAAAAGGTGAACATAAGTTTAAATATGTATGAATCATCAAAACTAAGCAATACAAGTACATTTCAAGGGTTCAATAAGCATTTAAGCACACTTACTAATAGATCTTTTTGAGGCCCATGATATGTTCAAGTATAAATCCTAGTGTTGACAAAACTAACATATAAACTAATATTCAAATCATGAAGCATTAAATTTTAAAAAAAAATTGAATCATGTGACAATCTCAAAAACTATTTGAAGAATTCATAACTAGTATAAATTGTTTTTGAAAACTAGTTAAGATCCTTCAAATATGTCAAATCATATGTTTTTCATGAATGAGACTAAGTACATAAAATTCAAGCACTCATAGTCCATAAAGCTCATAAATATATTTTTGAATAAAGGATGAGTGTTCAAAGGTTATGTAAATAGTATTTTCATGAAGGTTGTCATTGAAGCTCAAATCACATAGAAATCATTGTTATCAAATCAACACAAAATCATTTTTATTAAAAACTACAATCTTCATGGTATATGTATGAATTATACAAATCTAACAATACACATACATATCCCAAATTGTAAAAGAGTCTATCAAATATTTGCATGAAAGCTAGAGACTCACGGGTTTACATGTATATTTATTAGATTTGAATTAAACACACATATACATGAAGTAAAATCAAAGATAGGCATAACAAGTATAAATGACCGAATCATCAAAACTAGTCTATACACATGCATATAGTGGACACAAATGAGCATGAAGTTCAAATATATATGAGTCAATTGTAGTTCACTATTTGTACATGTATAATACAAGTTTTGATAGAAACTACACTTAAACTAGTATATACCACATGAAACACCAAAAATATCTTAAAATATGAACATGCTATGAATATTATGAATGAACAAGCATGTACATAGATGAAATAGGAGTTTAGAAATTGTTACCAACTCCAAAGCTCCTAGCATGATGGTTGATCCACCAAAGCTCCTTGATAGCGATGCAACCCAAAAGTATGTCCATCATGTCCAAGTGCATCCACTACCAATGTACCATCCCTCTCACGTTTTGTGAGAGCCCTCACCTACATCACAAGCAAAGGTGGGGGTTTTGGTACCCATATTTTCTTGGGTCCTTTGGGGTTAGCTTTATTATAAGGAACCCAAAATCCTTTAGACATAGCAAAATATAAGTTATGCTTCTTATCAAAACAATATTTTGCTAAATGGCCTTTGCGACCACAATGTGTACAAGTGTACACCCTATCATGATGCTTATGAGTGTGATTGTGATCGTGATGTGCAACATAAGCATGAGCATGATGTGTATGTGCATGAGCATGGGGAACTTGTTTCTTTTGAAACAAAGATTCCAACTTAGAATGATTGAATGCACATGTGCTCAAATTAGAGCTCAAATTTTCTATCTTATTTTTCAAATTCTTAATCTCATTAGTTGTGGCATGTAAAGCATGGTGAGATAAAGAATCATTTTTCTTTTTCTTTTGAAAAACATTATCCTTTTCTTTTTCAACAAATTTTCTTTTTAAAGATTTATTTTCTTGAAAAACGATTTCCTTTTGTTTTTCCACCAAATCAATCTTATCCTTCAAAATAGTGTTCCCTTCACATAAATCATTTAATTTTGAAAATAAGGAAACATTCTCATTTTTCAAAACTTTATTTTCTTTTTCTAAACATGCAAGTTTATTTCTAAAAGAATCATTTTCTACATGCATGCAATCAAATTTCTTTTTCCAACTTTCATTATCTTTTTCTAAGCATGCAATGTTATTTCTATATGAGTCATGTTCTTTATGCATGCAAGCAATTTCCTTTTTCAAATTTTTATTTTCCTTTTTAATTATGTCATATCTCTCAAGCAATAATTGGCAAAATGAATTTAGCTCATCATATGACATAGTAGCATCCTCATCCTCGGATTCGGAAGTTACCTCAAGGGGGTTATCCCCTTGGACCATGTAGCACTTGTTGGAGGTGTCGCTTCCAACATCCGAATCGCTCCCGGCATAATATAGATCCTTTTCGCCAAGGGAGTGATGATGTTCCAAGCTACAAAAGCCGATTCAATGTTAGAAACCCTAGATAAATAATCATCATTTAGGGTACATTTAAGAGCATGAAGGGCTTTGCATTAGCCTCAATGTACTTGCTATTTGAACAATAATCATTATTAGTAGTAGCAAGATAAGCATGAATTCCTAAGGCCTTGAGATACAATGACATCTTAACCTTCCAAGTTTGGATGTTAAGAATATCAAAGGTGGGTGGTGACATGAAGTCCATGGTGAGGTGTGTGTGTACAAAAATATTGTGATTAGCCTAAAAGGAGGATCTTTAACTCTTAGGTTGTTAGACCCAATATCAAGAGCACTAGCTCTGATACCAATTGTAAGATCACCTAGAGGGGGGGGGGTGAATAGGTGATGGCTAATCTAATGGTCACTTATGAACAAATAATGCGGAATTAAAACTAAGATGACCAAATAAAACTTCTTTTAATTAACACTTATGTATAACACAAGAGTGTTGCCGAATTCCCCTTGCGAGGCTCTGGACAAGCTCCTCTAGATTCCCCTTGAATGGGTTGAGGTGCCGCGTTGGCTCTCTTGGTTGAATACTAGTGTTAACAAGCAATCCCAAGCAAGTATGTATATTAATTATGAGCACAAGGGAATATATCATGCATATATAAGATGAACACAATAAATTGAATGCAAGATATAAAATAGAGACAAAAAGAGAAAGAGAGCAAGAGTGAGCAATCGCAAACACAAAGGGTTTGTTTCGAGGTTCGAGCACACTTGCTCTACATCCCCGCCTTCGACACACGAAGGATTTCCACTATGCAAGATCCCACCGGATCTCTCCTCGGTGCCGCAACACCTACAAGCCCTCGGACTCTCTAGTCCCTTACACACCACAAGCCCACGGCTCGTCGAGGCCGCACCTCAAGCTACAAGTCCTCACTAGGACCCAACAACACCAAGTCCTCACTAGGACCCTCAATCAAACCGCGAACACAACCGTCCGCCTTCTCAAAGAACAAGAAATGATCTCTTGGTGATCTAAACACTTGATCACCAATTACAAACTCTCACTACAACTCTCCTATAGGATGAATAGCTCAATGGATGCTCAAGTGTAGTGTGAGAAATCAAGGAAAGAATTTTTGATGGAAAACTCAAGAAATCACAATAAATACTCTCTTGATAAAATCCCTTTTGATAGGAAATATTGGCACTCTATTTGTGGAGAAAACTTCTGAAATCACTTGGAAAACTGGCTCAAGAAGTCCTCAAAATCTTGGCTTCAAACAATGACAAAACCCCCTTTTATAGAGGCCAGAAAAATCTGACCGTTGGGCTCTGTCAGAGCTACTGGTCGACCGGCCCGGTCGACCGGCAACGGTCAAAAATCCGACCGTTGCAGCCTCCGGTCGACCGGCCCGGTCGACCGCGCACCTGGAGAAGAGAGTAAACTCTCTGTCGGTCGACCGGCCCGGTCGACCGATAATTCCCGAGAGCAAAGCTCTCTGAAACGGTCGACCGGCCCGGTCGACCGATCTCCAGTGCATACTGGCGTGCACGTCGTGCACGTCCGGTCGACCGACCCGGTCGACCGGCCTCTGTCAGTTCTGAAAAATCAGAACTGGCAGAACCAGAAAATAGGGATTAAGGATTGGTCTTTTGGCTTAATAAAATCCCAGAAATTCACAGTAAATCCAGAAAAATAGTTTCAATCAAAATAAAAACTGTTTTCTAAAAATATGTTTTTCTAACACTTGTTTTTCCATAACTTCACAAAATACAAAAACAAGATATTTTGAACTTATAAAGCAAAGTGTGTATGGATATGATCCACCACACAATCAAGATGAAATATCTAGTTTTTGACATAAAGCACTAAACTTGTTTTGATTAAAGGATATGTATATAAGAAATTACCAAAACCCAAAGTAGATATTTTGTCATAAGGAAAATCTCATCAAATACAAAAACAAGATATACTTTTAAAGCATAGTGTGTATGGATATGATCCACTACACAAATAAGATGAATATCTAGTTTTTGACATAAGGCTCTAAACATGGTTTTGGATATAAGATATGTATACATGAATACCAAAAACCAAATTGTATTTTATCACAAATAAATCTTTTCTTAACTAGGAAAATCTTTTATGAAAATCATTCTATCAAGAGTGTGTGTGATATAGACTTGAGCAATCCACCAACTATCTATCCTTTACATTTTTTCTAAAACAAAAACAAAATCTTATACCTAGACACAAGTCTTCATCTTCTTGAAGTCTTCCCTTGAAGTCTTCTCATCTTCTTGACTTGGTCCACATGCAATCCACCGAGCTCATCTCTAGATGTGGTCTTGATGCATAGGCTCGTGAATCGACCGGTGCTAGCTTCCAACTTGACATTTTATCCTTTGTTGAAGCTCCACACCTACTAAGATCTTGATAAAGAATCTGTCACTAATTAAATACAAGATCATTAGAAAATATAACTACATGAGTTGATCATCATCAAAACTAGAGTGATAGGCCTTTGGGCCAACATTAACTAGTTGAAGTTAAGAAGCCTGGACTTTAACACACTATCGTAAACAGAGCATGCCAATTACTTCTGCTAGGAAGGACATGACGCTGTCGGGCACAAATAAAGTATAGAGTTCCTATAGTTTTTAATGCATAACAAATAGTGATGTTTGATATATCAGCTAAGGGGTGATATTTATATTCTATATGAATTTATGTAAACAGAAGGTCTTTGCTTTCATATTCTTCATCCTTCCAGTATTTTAATATTTCATTTATTGCATTAAAATATATGTTTCTTCAGTATTATCAGGATAACTTGTTGTACATCTTGTCCCGCAACTTATCGGCTTAAGCTTTCGCATGTGGTGGTTGTCTAATATTATATTTCTACATAACTGTTATTATGATTTCTTGTTCTCTAAGTTTTGGTATGAAAAAGATGAAAAATTATATTTTAATATTTGTAATTGGTTAGTGCCGAGTATGATAAGTGTCATGGAACTCTCCAAACAGTCATTTTGATGTTTGAAATTTGTATCCACTAAATTGTTTCAAAAGTGTCAGAATATCAGAAGTATCAATGAACTGTACAAAGTTTGAAAGAATGAAAGATATAGTTTAGTTTAGAAACCGCACAATGTCTAAGGATTTTGCAAGGAGTACATGTATTTAATCTAGTGTGTGTCCCAACATTAATGCAAAATTGTGATAGAACCACCTGTGCTGAAACTCTGTGAAGATTGCCTCGTTCATTATAAGACATGGTTTCAAAGGTACACTGAAGACATTTTACAATCTTATTTCCTGCTTACTGTTCTCTGTCCACCTGTTTGATCATTTTTGCATCACGACCTTTCTTAACATATTTTGCGCCCTTTCTCTTGATTTTTTTAGCACGCACAGATTTAGCTTGGCTCGTACATAGGAAAAACTATCTTGGGACAGTATTATGCACAATATATCTATGCGAGTGGGAGGCATCTTTAATATCTAAGTGCCTCTCTTCTTCTAGGCAAATTTACACTCACTATTCCTTCATGGTATATTATAATAATATCACAAGTGGATTTTTCTTGAACGGGCTTTCCTATCTTATGTATTCTATATAGATAGGCGGATTTCGTAATTTTTGAAGAGAAATGGGCAGACATCATGCCGTGTTCTTCAGACATTTCTGTTCTCTCATGTATTGTTTCCACTTCATAAAATTCTGATCCTCTTTTCTCTGAATAATTGACCAATTTAAGATAATTATATTCTTTTTCTTTCAGTATTGCCATCTGTTGGTATTGGATCACTTTCTGCACGAGAAGCTGAAGGAAGAACAAATATCAGTTCTGGAGAAAAGGTATAAGTAAAAACTTTACTTCACCCTTCATTATGTAATGGAAATCAGATAAGATCATTATATAGACGCAAACTGTTTTTTCATAACATCCTTCACTTGCATTTCAGGAGGCTCATAAATTGCTCCAGCCTGCAGATAAGACTCTGAAAACCATGGCGATAGAGTTTGCTGAGTATCAGGTAAAAATCGAATGTACTTGGTTATTTTATTAGATAGTAGGGTGTATCGGAATTTCCTTTTCAAATTGAAACTGTAAAAAATACTTTCTTTTTTTGGAATGCAAAATTGTTTATTATGTTGGAATGTGAATTATGTTTTTACATTTTTATTGCCAGGTTTGCGTGGATATCTTCATAACTAGTCAGACCTATGTTGACATTGCTTCCATCTCTGTTGTACCGAGAACTACTGGAGGACATGTAAGTCTTTAGTGGCCTCACTTAAGACACAGTTATCTTGATAGTTACTACTAAAAATATGACCACCTCACTCCCACACACTCAATACACACACTCAACAACAACAAAAAAGTACATAACACATTGTGGGCATTGCATTTTAGTAATGATAAGAACACTAGTTATGGTACTTCTTAATTGTTGGTTTGTTCAATGGGACCTGCTTAATTTTCTCTTTCAGGTGTACTATTACTATCCATTTTCTGCCCTTTCTGATTCTGCCAAGCTCTATAACGATCTTAGATGGAACATCAGTAGACCTCAAGGCTTTGAAGCTGTGATGCGTGTTCGATGCAGCCAGGTTAGTTTTCTATGATCTCACCTTATTTTTTCAGTTCTTCTGATGTTTCCCTTTGATAAGTTTTTTATTTTTAATTTGGCTTGCAATGATTTATTTGCTTAGGGCCTTCAAGTTCAAGAGTACACCGGAAACTTCTGCAAGCGTATTCCAACTGATATTGATCTTCCTGGGGTTAGTGCCCTCATATATATATATATATATATATATATATATATATATATATATATATATATATATATATATATATATATATATATATATATATATATATATATAACTAATTGTTATCCTTTGCAGGGTATTCTTCCTTTTTGTCCATACATTATTATATAATTGAACTTGAATACATATAGGACATTTCACTAATTGAAAGATAAACTAATGTTTAAGACAGACACAAGACACGTTTGGCTCATGATATCCATGATATTTTAAAAATACTATAGCAGCTAGCTAAAAGATAGAATTATTTACGAGGAGAGAAACTTGAATTATGATCTATGGCTTTATATATTCTTATTAAACTTACAAGCTGCATCTTATAATTAACCCAAAGATGATTTTTTATTGCATCTTATTTTCTGCGTTGTTCTTGCTTTTGATCCTTTTAGCTGATTTATTAACTTATCAAGTGTGTACAAGGGAAATATATTTACTCCGAAAGAATAAATGTGACACATCAAACATTTCAGTCATCAGATGCCAATCTGCCCCGTACCATTTCTCCTTATAAATGGTCTAGGAAAGTGATTAATGTAGACTGTGTGTGATCTTCTCTTAATAATGTTGTGTATGATGTTATTCTTCATGAAAGAATGATGCAGCAGAGTACATGCTTGAAGATTTCCCCAAAAAATGTACTAGCACGTCTGTTTCAACAATAGCAGCATAAGCTATTATATTGTATAAAATTGAAGAAAAGACTATTTACCTACTTGCATAAGCGTAGCGGATATGATCAAGAAGGTTTGCTTTATGGCAAGCCCCACTCTTGGCTATAATTGCCCTGGACTAAAACTTGGCACTGACCTATAGAAGGTGGGATCATGTTAACAATTGATGGATCCTACTATGGGCCCCCTTGGTTGGATCTGTTCCATTGCCAATTTTGATCTCTGTAGAAAGTGGCCTGAATAATGATTATGTTTTTCATTTAACAGGTATTGGCTCTGTGGTTGGACTACTTAAAGTATTAGTATAGTTTATATATGTACTGATGGATCTCAAATAGTGTAGGAAATATGTTTATGGTAGTCAGAGGGCTAAGCTGATGGTTATTTAAGGAAAACAATTATGCTACTAAGAAACACAACTCTCTTTTATACTATATAATGATTACATGTCAATTATCTATATGTGATGATACTTATGTTTTAGATTATAATATACCACTTTAAATGTCTTTCAATATATCTTCCTGACAGGATTAATCAAACTAGTAAATCTAGGAGACAAGGTTTAATTTTATCATGTTGTATGCCTGTCCTCTCTACTGCAACCTGTCTAGAGGCAACTACTGTGGTTTGCTGAACATTATGACAGTTAACAGGCAAAGACAGTTGTTTTGCATATTGTTGAGAATGATATAATGTTGGATTGTTAGAGAAGGGAAGGCAAAATTAAGTGTAATTTATTTATTTACAAATTCTTGTTTGAACAAAGGCCATACCACGTCTTGAACTTGGGACCTCCCATTTTCCCAACCCAAGCCGTTTACCAATGAGCTAGACCTTAGTCACTAAATAAGTGGAAAACTACAGACCATTTTTGATATTTTTTGTAATTCCGTCTTGCAAAATGAACTTTTTTCCTTTCTTGATAATTAAGGCTTTAGAACTCTTGATGCAAATCCTAATTTCAAGAATAATGGATGGATGACACTTGCGTTTTTGTCTTTGCTAACTCCTGTGTTCCAACCACTGCTAATGCCTGATGATTATTATAGAATTAAGATAGTCTATGACATTATTCTATATTACTGAGGCTGACATATTGCAAAATCATTAGGGAACTAAGAGTGAAACTAAAACATAAAACACGCATAATTTTAGGCGTGGTTTGATTATGTGGAAATGGAATTCAATGAATTGCAATGCATGGATTTAGTCAAAATCAATTGTTTGGTTGGTTTAGAATTGAGGAATTGAAATTCCTAGTGAATTGCACTTCACCACTTTTCTATTAAAAAATGGTCAATTGGACTTCACTCTCAAAATGAACAGTTACTTTTATTATTACGGGAGTGAATGTTGCAAATTCTAATTTTGACAATTAATGGATGGATGACTCTTCTCACGTGGTTGTCCCACATTATCCATCCAACCCGAATAAATTTTAATATTACTTACTACCCAATTCTGCCTGTTTACTTTTTTTTTCCCTTCATAGAATTTTACTCACAGTCCATTAGTTAACTCAGGTTCATTGTCTGTAATGTTTCTGATTATCGTGGATGAATTTCCATATCGGGTTTAGTTTAAATCGTTGTTCAGAATATGACCTCTCTCAATTATTCCTGTATCTTTTTGAATATCTTCGAAGATTTATGCGTGATTAATTGATTAGTTGCAAAGCAGTTGGAATGACTAATTTCCAATTATATTATATACTCATCATTTTTGCAGATTGACTGTGACAAAACCATAATGGTGACCTTCAAGCATGATGATAAATTCCAGGAAGGGTCGGAATGTTCTTTTCAGGTATGAAACATTTCTGTCCCTCCAGGAATGCCTTAAAACTAGCTAGCTGTTTTCTTCATGACTGTTCCTTGGATACATTTGGTGGCGTCTTTTGGTGTATAATGATGATAATATAATTGTTACTATCAAGAAGTAAGCTTATATATATTTTATTTTTTTACATTTTTTATTCTGCTCTGTGTCTAGTGTGCCCTTCTTTACACTACAGTATACGGACAACGGAGAATTCGAGTTGCAAATCTCTCGCTTCCTTGTACAAGCATGCTTAGCACACTGTTTCGTTCAGCTGACTTAGATACACAGTTTGCCTGTTTTCTGAAGCAAGGTAATGGATTCTATATTCTGCTGTGTACGCTTGGTTTCTTGATTAAGTATTAGTAATACATTCTTTTGGCATGCCAAACGAGTACAATTGCTGCCTTTACCAATTATATGGAACAGTTTGAAATGTGAAAGTGAGACTAGTTTATGTGGTTTAGCTTTGTGTTGCTGTCACAAGTTACTATTTTTTGGAAAAATTTTCTTGACGACACATCAAAAGGTTTCAGAAAGTGACTTTAATATTATTATATATCTTGTACAGCTGCAAATGGAATCCCTACCAGTCCTCTTTCCCAAGTTCGTGAACAAATTACAAATCTTTGCATCAATATCCTGCACTCCTATCGTAAATTCTGTGCCACTGTATCATCATCTGGGCAACTTATTCTTCCAGAAGCCCTCAAGTTTTTACCCCTGTATACCCTAGGTATGTGTCTTTTATCCTGCGGTGTAAGTTGATTTTTATGCTACTTCATCTTATATTAGACCAAATAGATTGAACATTTTTGGATGGTATGCTGTATGGTGGTGATATGTTTGTGTTCTTGGGCGTGTGCATTTACGCATGTGGCCCTGTGTCGATGCGTGTTGGTGCGGGTTTGTCCGTGCCTGTCTTTTTTGTTTTTGTGTGTCTGCTTCTGTGTTTTGACGTGCATGAATGCTTGTTCATGTTTGTGTGTGAGCATGCACTTCTTGAGCTGTCAACTTTTTAATCATTTACCTCTCAGTATTATGGCACACACTTAGGCTTGCGGGACATTTTATTTTGAGCATGGGGGTGACTGATAAAGCTATGTAATCGGGATCTGTAGACTAATTTGCTGTAACTTTCAGTTTGTTTAAGACAAGAACACTAGTCAACTTGAGTCAATAGTACCTTTGAGTACTAGCTAGGTGTTTGTTTGACTTGTGAAGTTATGTGGGCTATACTTTGGCAAGTATCTCCTTTGTATTGACTTGATATTGCTGGATATATCATAAAGATTTTAAAGCAATGATTATTGTGGAAGTTTCCTTGATGTTTGTTGTTTTGTGATTCATTGGTCTCGTGTCTAGTAGTGGAGGCGCCCAGGGTACTTCTATCATTGTTCCAGTGATTACCTGACTGATAATCATCTTGTCAAAGAAAGCAATATGTTTCTGATTGTACTGGTTTATTCAACTTGTGCTGCTTGAGCTAATGTCATACCCCTACTAGGTACGCTGATTACATTGTTTTAAACCTCAAAACATTATTTGAAATGGATAACAAGAGGCTAGAGCACCTTTGCTTTGTAGATGACACTTGTATTCCTACTGGACAGGCTTTATGGGAATTTCTAGATTGATAGGGGCTATTATGAGGTGACATGACACTTGTTTCCTTGGATGGAGAATGAGAGAGGATGGAAAATTTTTTATAGTTGATGAAAAATCCTCGAAATAACGATAAATCTATAATTTGTACAAGCTATGAAACATAAACACAGATACAGGCACAACATGTTATGAGCATAGGGATACAATTAATTTTGAAAAACTAGTAAAAGCGTACAACATCGATACAACAAATATTATATGTACGTATTATGTGTGCATATATGTCACACACAAAAAGAAAATAGATGATCCACTCCATTCATCTTGATATACATGTTTTAAAAGGTTTATAAACAAAAATTCATATGGTTTGAAGACCAATTTCTCATGCATCAAGTGATTGTAAAATGAACAACTTTTAATTGTTAGAAAGTCGTTCATTTTGCCACCACTTAAAACATGGGTAAATGTCCTTCAAAATACATAATGTTTTGGGTATAGAGCATTCAAGATATGGAGATTAAAATCAATAAAATGAATCTTCTAATTTCATTGAACAATATTTATTTTTGTAGGTGGACATAATTAAGTTAGTTATGCCTTAGGTGTATTAAAGCCTCACCATACACACACACACATAGAGAGAGACTTGTCATTTTGGAAGATTCGAGGTCGAACGCTTCCCACTCAAATACAACCCTACGACATTCGAATACAAGATCCACTCTGTTGAAGTTGATCTACATTATTTCAAGTGACTAAAAATCAAAAATCATGTATTTTGAATATTTTTTGTCCATCCATCAAGTAGGCGCAAAATGGACGGTCGAAATAGTGAGTTGGTTAGTTTAATAGTGTAGAATATTTGAAATCTTACAAAAATGGTGTGTGAGGGTTTGTAGTGTTTAGATCATGATGAAATGGTCGGATCGAAAATTTGTATGTATAAAGACATAGATCCAAGCAATATGCTATTTTCGGCCGTCCATTTTGCGCCTACTTGATGGATGGGCAAAAAGTATTCAAAATACATGAATTTTGATTTTTAATTTCTTGAAATAATGTAGATCAACTTCAAAGGAATGGATCTTGCATTTGGATGTCGCAGGGTTGTATTTGAGTGGGAAGGATTCGGCCTTGAATCCTTCCAGAATGACAGTTCTCTCTCTCTCCCCCTCTCCCCCTCTTTATATATATATTTATTGAGAGATTATTCTTTAGGGTCGGTTCTTAAAGAATAATCTCTCAATATATATATATATATATATATATATATATATATATATATATATATATATGAGAAAAATGTATATCAGCCGACGGCTGAGAGACTCTCTCAGCCTGCGGTGACGTGGCACATTATGGGCCACATAATTTGACAATCTAAAATGACGCCCGCTTTTGAAAATAATTGAAATTACTAAAAGCGCCTATTGTTTGTCTTTTTCTTGGGATGATGTATTAGTTTATATTCTTTATTATTATTTTTTCTCCTCTTTTATATGTCTATCTCTCTGTGTCTTCTCACGCTGTCAGATGTAGATTTTTGACTTATAAAGAATATCGTTCTAAAAAAGCGAGAGCGGGATCAGATATTAATTTTTAGTCGCAGACCTAGATCTCCAGCAACCATTTGTTTTACAAGACATCGACCAAAGTCGCAGTCCAATTAAAATTTATTAATAAAAAGACTGCGATCTTGGTCGCAAAAATGAAAAATAAGTTAAAAAAGACTGCTATTATATAACACTGCGACCAATGTCGCAGTCTTCAGTCGCAGTCTTCTAATCATCTTAATTACTTAACTTTCAAGACATTGTTCCCTGCTTCAATTGACTATGCCTCTTGTTTCATAAGAATACGACCATGGTCGCAGTATCCTTTGGTGTTTACTTAATAAAAAAATACTATGACCAAGGTCGCATTGTTATAAAACAAAACATGCTCTTATATAAGATTGCGATCGAAGTCGCAATCTTCTAATCATCTTAATTAACTTACGAGATTATTGTCACTGCTTCCATTGACTGCGACTCTTATTTCATAAGACTCTTGTTTCATAAGAATACTGATCGCAATCTTCTAATCATCTTAATTAATTAACTTACGAGATTATTGTCACTGCTTCCATTGACTGCGACTCTTATTTCATAAGACTCTTGTTTCATAAGAATGCGACCATGATCGCAATATTCTATTTAGATTACTTAATAAAAAAATACTATGACCAAGGTCGCATTGTTATCAAACAAAACATTCTCAAAGAGACTGCTGTTACATAAGACTGCGACCGAAGTCGCAATCTTCTAATCATCTTAATTAACTAACTTACGAGATTATTGTCACTGCTTCCATTGACTGCGACTCTTATTTCATAAGAATGCAACACGGTCGCAGTATCCTATTTAGCTTAGGAAGGTCAAAAAAATACTGCGACCCTAATCGAAAAAATAAAAAAAGGTTACAACACTGCGACCAAAAGTCGCAATGTAAAACAAAATAAATCTAAAAAGTGAAAATAATATTAAAAAATTAAATCCAAAATTTTTCTTTTTAGAAACTGCGACCTCGATTGCAGTTTCAGAAAACAAAAAAAAACTGTTTCAAGTCGCGGTAATAGATTTTTATTGTGATTAAAACATCTTTTCAAAAAAAAAACTTGAACATAAGTGCGACGATGATTGCATTCTTTTAAAACAAATTATTTTCTAAAATTTAGTTATCAAGACCTGTAATTTTTTGTTTGAAAAAACTCAAAATTTTTCGATCTGTAATTTTTTTAGTGGAGGAACAGTTGTAGCAGGTTAAAAGTGAAACTGAGGGTATTTCAGTCATTGGGCAACGAAAAGTGATTGAGGGTTTCCTTTTACCGCCTAAATTTTTGACTTCTCTGCGGCTAATATGAAGCCACGTCATGCCGGCTGAGAAACTCTCTCAGCTGGCGGCTGAGGTATAGTAACCCCTATATATACACACACACACACACACACATATATAGACTTGTGTAGTTCCAGAAGGATTCGAGACTGAATCTTTCTCACTCAAATACAATTATACATCATCCGAATACAATATCCATTCTGTTGAAGCTGGTCTATATTATTTCAGGTATCTATAAACCAAAAATCAAGTATTTAAATACTTTTTGCCCATGCATCAGGTAAGGGAAAATGGATGGTCTAAATAATGAGTTGGTTAGTTTATCGGTGTAAAACATTTGAAACCTAACAAAAATTGGTTTGTAGAGGTTTTTAAATGTTTAGATAATGATCAAATATTCGGATCGAGAATTTGTATGTCTAAAGATATAGATCTAACCAACTCACTGCTTTCGGCTGTCCATTTTGCGCCGCTTGTTGGATGGGCAAAAAGTATTCAAAACACTTGATTTTTGAATTTTTAGTTACTTTAAATAATATAGATCAACTTCAACGGAGTTGATCTTCTATTTGAATGTCGGATGTTGATATTTGAGTGGGAAGGATTCAGACTCAAATCCTTCTGGAACTACACAAGTCTATCTCTCTCTCTCTATATACACACACACACATAAAGAACGATTCGAGGCCGGATCCTTCCCACTCATACAACCCTACGACATCCAAATGTAAGATCCACTCTATTGAAGTTGATATATGTTATTTCAAGTAACTAAAAACCAAAAATTATATATTTTGAATACTTTTTGCCCATCCATCAAGTAGGCGTAAAATGGATGGCCGAAATAGTGAGTTAGTTTAACGGTGTAGAATATTTGAAATCTAGTAAAAATTGGTGTGTGAGGAGTTTTAAGTGTTTAGATCATGATGAAATGGTCAGATTGAGAATTTGTATGTCTAAGGACGTAGATCTAATCAATATACTATTTTCGGCCGTTCATTTTGCGCCTACTTGATGGATGGGAAAAAGTATTCAAAATACATGATTTTTGATTTTAAGTTACTTGAAATAATGTAGATCAACTTCAACGGAATAGATCTTGCATTCAGGTGTCGTAGTGTTGTATTTGAGTGGGAAGGATTCAACCTCGAATCCTTCCAGAATAACACAAGTCTATATCTCTCTCTCTATATATTACGGATGTAAATGGTTCAAATACAAATCAGATATTAGTATTACCATATCCATATCTATTTTCTCGTAGTGGATTAATTTCCGATATTGAACTTGGTATCTGTATTGACCAACACGAACTCAGATTCAAAGCATATGCATATACTAGTTAGATAATATTGAACATTTCTAATAATTCATAAGGAAAATGAGTTCAAATTCTATTTTAGACCTTTCTTGTGTTAAAAAGAAATTATTTATTAAATCAAACAATTGTGATACTATATAAAATTTTGAACACATGCACAAAGAAATATTTTTGAATTTTCTAACATGTATTCGGTTATTCAGATATCCTTTTGGATATTTTAGTCACTATCTGTATATATGCATTTTAAACGGAGCGAATACGATATCCATATTTGTCAATTTACAGATTTGGATTCAGAACAGATTATTTATACTCGTTTACATCCCTAATATGTATATATGTGTACCTGCACCCGTGCATGTGTATATATGTATATTTATAGGCGCCGAGGCACATATAAATTTACATGTGATGTGTGGAGCTCTTTCCCACGTGTGGATCATCTATGGTCCACAATTCATCATGACCTATCCTCAAAAGAGTTATGGATGGAAAATAATGGGTTTTAGAGGTTGTTTGCTTATCCATCATGCGATTTCAAATTGAGCGGTTTAGATTACTTGATGGATGGGCAAATGATTTCCAATACCTCTAATTTTTCATCCGCTACACCTTGATAATGTGTAGATCAAGATGAAATTGTCTGGAACCTCCCCACATGTGAGAAAGAGTTCCAACACGTAAATTTATACGTGCAACAATATATATATATTCTCTCTCTCTCTCTCTCTCTCTCTCTCTCTCTCACACGCGCGCACACACACAAAAAGGGGATCTAGAAGGCCCTTGTAGATAGCTATCTACAATGGATAACATGTGGAGAAATAACGGGCCATTTTATGGATGATTTGTTCCAGTCATCTTGATCTACACTTGTTAGATATCCTATATATGAAACTTTAAGTGATTTGAATATCATTTACATGTGTATCAAATGCATCAAATTTTCTTAAAAAAATATAAGTTTTATTTCAGCCATTAAAAAAATGAAACAATTCGATGCACTGGATACGGAGGTAAATGATGTCCAAATCACCTGAAATTTCATACATAGTCTAACACGTGTAGATCAAGATGATCAGAACAGACCATTCATAAAATGGCATGTTATTGCTCTACATGCTATCCATTGTAAAAAGCTATCTACAAGGGCCTTGTAGATCCCGTTTTCCTATATGTATGTATGCGCACGCACATGTATATTTTTGT
Organism: Agave tequilana; assembly: GCA_038442645.1. Classification (NCBI taxonomy): domain Eukaryota; kingdom Viridiplantae; phylum Streptophyta; class Magnoliopsida; order Asparagales; family Asparagaceae; genus Agave; species Agave tequilana. The sequence continues at coordinate 62,371 of JAVJIF010033997.1, read as the reverse complement.
TTTAGTGTGTGTTCATATACATAGATACACACGTAATAGAAATTCACACATACAAACATGGGATAAAAGTATAACATGTATGTGTATGTACATCCATTAACTAATTAAACTATACTTATTTGTGTGTGTTGATGTTTATTATGTGCAGTATGAATCTGTAAGGCGAGAAAGTTAAAGAACACTATGTTAGATGTTACGAAATATTTTCTAGTCGTATAGAGCAATAATTATGTGAACAATCATATTTCTTATTGAGAAACTATACAAATTATATAAATACAATGGATCTACAAGGAATGAGATTGTAAACTCTTCATTTAAAATTATATTAACTTTTTATTCTTGCCTGTCTCTGATACGTCTAGGACACAATGTAAATTTTAGAACACGTCAAGATGATTATCTGACACATTTTTGTCAAAGTATTGAAGTATCGGCTTAGTATCTGACATGGGCACGTTTCCTTTGTTGAAGTATCCATGCTACATAGTGTACGAGAAAACTTATCAAATATAGATGCAGTTTGTAAACATTCGGAGGTTGTTAAAATTATAAGCTTGTAGCTTATTTACAAAAAATGCAATTGAACAAATAATAACCAATGTAACACGAACACTTCTACCTCGAGCACGGACTCTTCTTTGGAAGTATTGTTATTTAGCTTCATGAATATATCAATGACCATAGCGGAAAAATGTGTCAAGACATTGATTTGCATGAAGCTAAGATAAATTTAGATATCTTTTGATATAAGAAGTGTAATATATTGAGCTCCTCTATATAATGTTGAACATATTTTATGTATGTATGCATGCATGCATGCATGTATATATGCACTTCCTCGTATCATTTATACATATTCTTCATATATTCTAGTGTTAGTTACATTGTCATGTTCCCGTGCCCTACTTTTTAAGGAATTATCGTGTGTCCGTGTCCGTGTCCGTGCTTCTTAGCTAATAACAATTAACTAAGGACATGGTAAACAATACGTCTTTGTCGATTCTATATCATCTACTTTGCTTGATACCCAAATATTATTCCATCGCGGAGTATACTTGCTAGTATTGTTCCCTGTAATTTGACATTATATATTGAATCTGTTTAGAGAAACTTTCTGTGTCATATGAAATTTATTCTTATATTCTGTTTTATCTGAATGTAGCACTGACTAAAAGCATTGGATTACGAACTGATGGGAGGTTGGATGATCGCTCATATTGGGCCAATCGTGCTGCATCACTTTCTGTTTCTTTGGGTATTCCTTTTGTATATCCACGGATGATATCCATACACGATCTCAGTTCCAAGGTACAAAGTTGTGTATTAAAATTTACTGTTAACGAGGCAATTATGTTTTTACTGTACAATAAACAAATGTTTTCTTTTGGTTCTGTGGCATATATCATGCCTTAAAGATGATGCAATTCTCATATTAAACTTAATCCCTTTCCACTCTTCTTCTATGCTCTTAGTCTAGCAGCATTTTTTTTTTGGGGGGGGGGGGGGGGGGGGGGGGGGGGGTGTGGCTTCCGAGTTGCGTTAATTTGCAGAGTCATGAGGTAGTTTTCCCTGCCTCTGCTATCTGGGTTACTAGTTTTTTGACAAGCTTCTTTGTTGTCCAAATTTCATTGGCCAGGAATTTTGAAACAACTTAAAGAAATGACGTCTGGTTGACTGTTTTTGTAAATCCTATCATAGTTTTCATGGAGCCTTCTCAATATGGGGTTCTGCTCTAAAGCTGACACTGATTTGATTAGAAAGGCTTAGGTGTGATCTTCATGACTCTTTAATAAGTAGAACAAATTGTATGCATAATTTTTGTTTTCTCTCAACTTGCAGGAAGGTGATGAATCTATAATCTCTGCTACAATTCCTCTTTCTAGTGAGCATATGAGTGAAGAAGGAATTTATCTCCTAGAAAATGGTGAGGATTGTTTAATCTACGTAGGAAACATGGTGGATCCAGATATTCTTCAACAGTTATTTGGAACTTCGTCTGTTGAGGGCATTCCATCTCAGGTAAATTTCTGGATTTCCTGTGAATAGTAAAATGACGTGTTATGCTCTTGAGATTGGCTTTTTTTGTTTTAGTTTTTGGGCACCTACTGGAATAATATATCGTAAATTGGTAATCATCTATATAGAACCTCTCTAGAATCATTATGTTCTAGGCTCAAATTGACCCAGTCTAAATTTCTGGATGTCCTGTGAATAGAAAAATGACATGTTATTGCTCTTGAGATTGGTGTTTTTGGGTTTTACTTTTTGGCCATCCACTGATATGTTATCTCATAAAATTGTAAACCATTTGTATAGGACCCGTCTAGAATCATTATGTTGTGGGCTCAAATTGACCTTGTGCCCTAAGTCTTAGATTTTTCGATGTCCTGTGAATAGAAAAATGACAGTGTGCAGAAAGTCTGAAATTGGGCTTCTGGGTTTCGAAGAGTTCCCTCTTATTAAGAGCCACCTAACGCAAAAAGTCTATTTCTACTCCTGTTGGTCTTTGCGTCTGTACATGTGGCTATTTGTTATGGAATTTTATGGCTTCCAAAGTTTTGAAAAAAACTTGGTCAAAGTGAGTTAGAAACCACTGAAATTTTACAAGGAGTTTGTTTCATTTTCTGACTTGTCAATGGCTTATCACTTGATGACACTCAATGGATACATTAAATCACCATTCCCTGATAATATCTCCACTGCATTCAGCAGTGAAGTGTATCAAGTGAAAATTATAACTATTAAGAAGGGATGCAATCAGTCCTGCTTTTTATATATTAAGTATATCTACCTTATTGTGCATCTGCAGTAAGAAGTGTATTGTAGGTCGCTAAACATTAATTGGACCGTAGTAGGGCTACAGCAAACAGCTACATGTGCTCTTTTTTTGTTATCTCGGTGATTGGATGACCTTTGTTATCCTTCCACCTGAGGAAAAAAGCATCACTGGAAAAGATTATCCCAATATTTTTGGGTTGCAAAAATTTATTGTTGTCTATTATAGTCTCTTAATGGGGGTGAAAAGATTGGCAAGCATCTAGGGGGAAGTGGAGGATGCGTGCCCACCAGACACAAAAACAGAAAGAAAGAAAAACCGCAGTCCTCAACGCCCCCACCCCAACCCCCCACCCCCACCCCCCCCCCCCTTCAAAAAAAAAAAAAAACACACACACACACACGCGCAATCTTACTGTAATGCATGCCAATTTCGGGAATTTCTCTTAGCAGATTATTTTGTATACGAGCCCCTCTGCCCAGGATGTGGGAATTGCATCATCCATTGTGGCTTGGTACTCTCCTAACAGGAGTTGAATCTCCACATGTACCCTATTTCATTGCTCCTTCATTTACCAATTGCTTTTGTTTTTTTGATCTTAACTGCTGTATTGTAGATGAAATGATGGTGGTCAAGATGCTTCGCATTTATTTCGTGTAAAAACTTCTTAGAAAGCTGCACAGAGCAGAAGAGTTGTAACCAAGCACCAACTATTTCGTGTAACTTGCCATGTTTCTTATTTGATAAATTTAACTATTACTTGTGAATGATGACATCCTATCGTTTTCTATTATCTTGGGAGTGTATTTGTTTATGGCATGTTTCATATGAAATCTGGGCCTTTTGGGCATTATCATAAAAGTATCTAATATCCTTGTGATCTAGAACCGAACCATGTTTGGTTCTGTAAACAATCATACGTATTGGTTCTGCAACCATCTTAAATGCATTTGATGCTCTTTTCAGCTGGTACTACAGCAATTTGACAATGATCTCTCAAAGAAACTAAATGATGCAGTCAACGAGATAAGGCGCCAGAGATGTTCATATTTGCGGTAAGGCAGATTTTTTTTTTTTCTCGTTTTCATGTCAACTTTCTTTGTTTATTCATAACTTGTTTTAATCATCATTTGATAGTGACTATGTTTGGCATTAATATTTGTTGATGCAGTTTGACGCTATGCAGAAAGGCAGATCCATCAGGTCAGTAGATAAGGCTTGTTTGATAAGTTGCTTTCTTTTACAGCACACATACATTAAGTCAACTGCATGGATTGGTGTATGCCCATTTTTAAGCCAGTGTCACTAGTAATGTTCCAATGTGATATGCATGTATATACATTTTCATCTTTCCAACTCCAATACATACCATTTTAGATGGGGCTGTCAAATGGTCCGATATGGTGGTACATGGAATCCTTTGTATCATCTATATTTCAACCTCATAAGCTATTGAAATTGGATTAAAATTTTCCTTTTCTTCTTGAATCTGAGACCTAATAGTCACCATATTATATATTTCATTATTTTCTGCCCTGTTAAATACTTGTACTTTGTTCTAGCAAACTACAAGATAATGTCATTATTTCATGCAGGCGTTCTATTCTTTTCATATATGATTGAGGACAAGACTCCTGGTGGCCTTTCCTATGTTGAGTTTCTTGTACATGTCCATAGGCAAATCCAGACAAAAATGTCATGAGCCCACTGTATGCCCCGTTTACGCTTTTTTGGTTTGTGCAAGCATTTTGATTTGTAAATGTTGCATCGTTACTGGAGATGGACAGAGGATATAAGCATCAATTCTGGCCAGCACTTCCAATTCGCTTGCTTAGTGCTGTTGCTGCTTTCCGGCGTCAATGAAGCTTAAACAAGTGCATTTTCCCCCCTCTCCGGCTTGCAGTTTTTCCGCGCCCTTTATATGAATGTTAGGCTTCGGAAAGAGGTGATACAGTTAGAAATAAGTAGAGGAACTTGCAACTTTCCATTCTAGTCCCAATTTTTCATATTTGGACTTTGTTTCCTGTTCAATGTTAGTAGAGGTGTATAACATGGATAAGGATTTGTTAGTTTAGTTATATATACAAGTTTGTCGGCTGATCACTATTATTACATCAATGAACATCATTCTATTTTTTACCTTTTTTGTAAATGCCATACCTCTCTCTCTCTCTCTCTCTCTCTCTCTCTCTCTGTGTGTGTGTGTGTGTGTGTGTGTGTGTGTGTGTGTGGGGTTGAATTTCACAGCTGGTTGTGTAATCATGTATCTCGTGGGGAGCTTTATTGTTATATGGATACTGATGGTAATGCATGAGTATCCATATAGATACTGCTATATGGAGACACTGATGGTGCTACTTGTTCTTTTGCTTTCTCCATGGAGCATTGGAAGTGAATTATCATAGCTATTTATTTGTGTAGAATTTGCAATGGTTTCTGAAACTATCATGTCACTCTGATTTTTCATCTTGTCATTGTGTGCCTTTTATAGCGTTCTCTAAAGAAAGTTTTCAGTTTAGAATGCATCTATATGTGAGCTTACGTTGCTTTCTGAGCAGGGGGGAGATTCATCAACTTGGTGCAGTAGTTTCTGGTTAAGCTCAACGACACCGACTTTGAGGTGGCTTGCGAAGTTTAATAATAATTAATAATAATAGATAGATTTGTGTAATTATGATAGGATTCGAGGTCAAATTTTTTTCATTTAAATACAATCTTACGACATTTGAGTGTTAGATTAACTCAGTTGAAGTTGATTTATTTAAAGTAACTAAAAATAAAAAAATATATATATTTGAGTATTTTTGCTCATTCATTAAGTAGGCACAAAATAGACAGTTAAAATAGTGAGTCTGTTAGTTTAACCGTGTAAAATATTTGAAATCTGACAAAAATTGGTGTGAGGGTTTTTAAGTGTTTAGATCATGATGAAATGGTCGGATCGATAATTTGTATGTCTAAAAACGTAGATATAAGTAATATGTTATTTTCGGTCGTCTATTTTGCCCCTACTTAATAGATGAATAAAAAAATATTCAAAATACATGATTTTGAATTTTTGTTATTTGAAATAATGTAGATTAATTTCAACGAAGTAGATCTTGCACTCCGATATCGTAAGGTTGTATTTGAGTGGGAAGAAGTCGGCTTCGAATCTTTCCAGAACCACACATATATGTCTAATTAATAATATTATTACTCTTAAGTTTAGGGGGAAAGGCTCCATACGCTTACAGCAGAATTTGCCTTGGTTTAATTTATTCGGTTTTCGTTTTGCATTTTTGCATTTTTGATTTATGCGCGTGGCAGTGGCAATTACATTTATCCCATGGAAATTTGCTTTTCTGTTGTTGGGAAGTAAGTATCTAGCTATTGGGGAATCAAGAATCGAGCATCCTACATTTTTTTTGTTTCCCTAACAGGTCTGTTTATATCTAGATTCATAATTCTAATGATATTAGACTTCATAAGGACTTGGAGTTGTGAAGAATGTACACCAACTTTCTTCGGTCTCTGGAAAAATCAAGGGTCATGGTGTCATATGTTAGCGCTGGTACACGCATGCACCCACCCCCACATCTATGTAGTTTTAGCTCATCAAAGTAGCAGTACTTGCAACACAGAGACCTGAATTGGATTGGATGTGGGCGAGGCGAGCTCCCTGTGGTCCTCTGAAGGGCGAAGAGCTAAGAGCACAGGGATCACAGAGGCCAGCATTTGACTCACTCCAAAAAAAACATCACCACGTACCATGCAGTCTCTCGCACGTGCCAGCGGCGTCAATGCCCCTGCTGGGCTGCATTTTGCAGCAGCCACAACCCCACCCGTGAAGATGAAGGAGACGCATGCAGTTAATGTACCCGCTTGACTTTGTACGCACCCACCGACCCGGGACTCTGGACTCAAGCGAGAGTCAAGGGCGCTGGGGACGCTATAGGGACCTGCAACCTACTTTCTCTGCGGGAAGCGGTCAGGTCAGACTCACTCACGGACCAGTTAGTCTTGTTGACTGGGTCAGTCAGCAAAGACTAGTGAAGGCAGTTTATTTTCAAATAAAAAAAAGATTTTGACACATCAATATTAAGATTAAGACAGTTTATTTTTTGTTTTGTTAAAAGCATCATAGCAAAATTTAAAAAATAACAAAAAAAAAAAAACTCTTTTTTTCTTCCCTCCTCTCCTCCTCCCCTACTCCCCCCTCGTCAGCCTTGCCTCGACCCCCTCCCCCCTGCCGGTGATCTCCTCTCCCCCCCGCCCCCGCCCCCCGACAAACACCGTCTCCCCCCTCCACACACACACACACACACACACACACACACACACACACACACACACACACACACACACACACACACACACACACACACACACAACCATGGGGCCAACCTCCGCGAACAGAATTGGTCTGCTCGGCTAGATCTAGCCGAACAAATCGGAGAGAGATTCTATTCAGTCAGATCTGATCGAGCAGGACGGTGAGAGATTGTTTTTTTTTTTTTTTTTTTTTTTTTTGGGGGTGGGTGGGAGGGGGGGAGGTATTTTGGACTTTTCACCACAAGTTAAATTGTCAAAAAAAAATAATGGCAAACTTGTAATAAGTTGTGAGCTGCTTTCATCATTTTTGGTTTTGGGGGAAAATCCGCTCTCGAACTCGAGGAGTCTATCTCACACGTGTGCAAGTGGTGAATGCGCGCGTGTTGACATCAACTTGTCCCGTTGCTGTTTTGCCAAGAATGAACATGGCTCTTCAAGTTGTAAATCTTAACTGCTATCATGTAAAGGTTTTAGGAGTCTACAATTTGCAGTTGAATTCGGTCTCATATTCGTCTCACGATTGTTGTACGTCTTAAAAGAAATACTAGAGTTCTCTGCATTATTAAACAGGTGTTAGAATTGTTTAATGTGCCGGTCTTGACAAAAGTGAGAAATGTTGCCATTAAATTTATTCAGACATATATAAATATTGTATATGTTAGGTATATGATTGCCATTATTTACTTAAGAGACTTGATAGATTTGATTCACATTTTGAAGCAACCGGAAAGAAATTTGCACGTCCCGAGAGTATACTTACCTAAAGGTTCTGTAAAAGTAACAGGGTGTACATTCGGGCCTTCAATAAAATGGATAAACTCAAGTTTATTCCAGGCCTGTTTGGTTGTCGTAACTGACCGTAATTTGTAAGTCGTAATTTGTAAAGTCTTTTACAGTTGTAAATGAGTTACATGCATGTAAGCTTTATAGTGTTTGGTTGGTAATATAAAGTTGTAAGTGAAAAAATGTATTGTATTTACGGTGTTTGGTTGTCGTAATGTGTAAGTCGTAAGTGAAAAAGTTGACCACAACATTAACTATTTGATTTGATGATTTAAAAAGTTTTAATATTGCAAATAAATATTAAAAATATTAAATATTAAAAAAAATTAATATTAACATAAAAAATAATACAAATTTGCTTGACCACAAAATTAACTGTAACTGGGCTGTAAGTGAGTGGTAATTGGGTTGCAAGTGAGTAGTAATTGAGTTGTGTAAGTCTTTTACGAATTACGGTCCAAACAAACGCCGTAGTTGTAACTGGGTTGTAAGTCATTTACGAATTACAGACTTTTACGCGAAACAAACGTCCCTAAGTTGCTAAACCTAAGTGAAAATGTAATCTAATCCTTTGTGTTAAATATATACGCAACCTTATATTAGTTAGGTTTCTTTAAGACATGCTATAGTTAGACTCATGGTATTGAACTTGTTATCATATTAAATCAATAAGAGAGACTTTCCCATCTTTTCTTAAACATGGTATCAGGAGCCATCTCATCTCCTCCATACAAAAAACCACCACAAAACCCTAATATTCTCCACAAAACCTAGACCTAAAAAAATTCCTCCAAAATTCTCTTTATCCAACTCACCAAGTCCCGATCGAGCCAACAACCTCGACTCATGAGTCACTGACCTGGGACTATTGCAGATCCTAACAACGTCTTGCGATATGTAACCCTTGACGACGTCTACAATAAGTGACTTCTCCTCTGCACGATCCTGACTCAACAACCACAAGCACCTCTTCGATCTTCGATCTCAACGAGTTCTCCTATGAAATCTCCAACCTCTCTGAGCTCCCCAATTGCAAACTAATTCTGACTCCAACCTCAGTCTTCGCGCGTGCCCCGGCTCACAAACTCAACCTCTCTACTGCAACAGTGCACTCCACGTCACTCTCGAGAGCAACAATCAACCTCATTCTCAGAATTGACTAAGGTCTCTTCTCCCTCCCACTTCAATTCTCTCAACCTAGATCTGTTCCAGTATTCTCTGCAAACATAGATATTGACTTCTTCTAATCTGTTCCAGGCTTCTGACCTAACCCGTTTACTGTTAGACTCGTTTATGTTAGTTTTTGAGAGTATTTCAAAATTTAGCAAGTTCTTTTAATCCCACATTGGATAAGAAAAGAACTCTTTAGTGTTTATATATGGAGTCTCTTTCATGATGGGTTGTGTGAGTTAGAAACTAAGGGGTGCTCATACGCACACAAGCCCATTAGACCTAGTGAAAGAAATTGGGTTACCGGGTCCGGAAAACCTTAATGTGTGCGCATGTGCGCCCGCATCGCACGCGCAGGGGGTGCAAATCCGGGTTTCAGAGCCTCACGAGGGTGTGTCCGAATGAATAGGCTAAGTTTTGCCAATTTTATTTTTGGATTTAAAATTAAAATAAAATCTTTCTAAATCTTGTCATAATATTTGGGTCAGAGATAGCCGTCGAGAGCTCTCTGCCCAAATTCTACAGTGACACTTTCGAAAGCAATATTGTTCCTCTGCACAAGGAAAGATTTCTTCCTCTGTCTAAGGATTATTTTGAGGGTAGGCCGCCATCAACCTGTTGCACCGAGATACTCTCTCAGAGGGGCGCGATCTACTCTTAAGGATAGTGCTCTGCACGCCTCGACCAAAATAGAGAAGTTTTTTTCCTTCTTGAAAATTTAATTTAAATAGCTTAGCAGTATTTCGTGCATTATTTTACAACAATCTTAAGAGTAGATATGGATACTGCTATGGTTGCTGCTACTAATGTTAAGTCTCTGCCTGACATCTCTAGAATTGAATCATTTAATGGAATCTACTATAAAAGATGGCAAGAAAAAGTTATGTCCACACTTGATGTAACAGGTTATGTCTTTGCTATAACTGATCCTAAATCAGAGAAAGAAAATAAATTGCAAAACTGGGAAAAAACTAACAAAATCTGCAGATACATCATTCTCAGCACACTTAGTAATGCACGGTTTGATATTTACTGTCCTTATAAAACTGCAACTGAAATTTGGAAAGTTTTAATAAGAAATACATTCTTGAAGATGCTGGAACTCAAAAATTTGCAATTGAAAATTTTCTGAATTTTGTCATGTCTGATGAAAAAGATATTTCCTCTCAAATTCATGAATACCATGTTCTAATTGATGATCTTAAAAATGAAAATATCACGCTACCCGAAGCCTTTGTTGCTGGAGCCCTAATTGAAAAATTACCCGACTCATGTAAAGATTACAAGAAAGAACTGAAGCATAAAATAAAACTAATGAACCTTGAAGATGTAATAATTCATATCAGAATTGAAGAGAAAAATAAAGAAAGAGAGAAAACAGAAAGGGCCAAGGAGCTTACTTTCAAGGCAAATCTAATTGAAAGTAAGCCTTCTAAACAAAGAAATATTTTCATAAGCCAAACTTCAAGTCAAATCAGAACCCTAAGATGAAAAGAAACCCTAACTCTATTTTCAAGAAGAAAGGAAACTGTTTTGTGTGTGGCAAACTCGAACACTACTCAGCACAGTGTAGGTTCCGGAAGACTGGTGAGGCTCCATCCAAACCACAAGTTAGCCGAGTTGAGAGTGACATTATTACTGCTGTAATCTTTGAAGTTAACATGGTTGCACATAATAAGAATTGGGTGATTGATTCTGGGGCAACCCGACATATATGTGCCGACAGAGAAGCTTTCTCTTCTTACTCCTCTGTTGATGATGGTGAATAAGTGTTCATGGGCGATTCAAAGCCCTTACCCGTTGTGGGTAAGGGAAAGGTGCTTCTCAAGCTTACTTCAGGGAAGATCCTTTCTTTTATAGAGGTGCTTCATGTTCCTGAGATTCGTTGGAACCTCATTTCTGTTTTTCTTCTTGGAAAAGCTGGAGTTAAGGTCTACTTTGAATCTGATAAAATTGTAATGACTAGGAATGGATAATTTGTTGGTAAAAGGTACTGTAGTAAGGGTTTATTTATGCTGAATGTACTTGAAATCATGAATGGAAATGTATCTACTTTTTCTGCTTACATGATTGACTCTTGTGATCTTTGACATGGTAGGTTAGGACATGTCGGTTTTTCTTACATTAAAAAAATGAAAGATATAGGTCTCTTGTATAATGTAACTATATCTGATCATGACAAATGTGAAATATGTATTGAATCTAAATCCACTAAGAAATCATTCAAAAGTGTACAAAGAGAATCTGAATTGCTTGAGCTTATTCATAGTGATCTTGGTGACTTAAAAAATAACTTAACTAGAAGTGATAAAAGATTCTATATTACCTTTATTGATGACTGTTCTAGATATACAGTAGTCTATTTGTTAAGATCTAAAGATGAAGCCTTTGAAATATTTTTGAAATATAAATCAGAAGTTGAAAATCAACTAAATAAAAAAAATCAAAAGATTGAGATCGAATAGAGATGGCGAATATGAACTTAAACAATTTAATGAATTTTGTGAATAACATGACATAATTCATGAGACTACCCCTCCATATTCACCTGAATCTAATGGTGTTGCTAAAAGAAAAAATAGAACACTCAAAAATATGATGAATGCTATGCTTATAAGTTCTGGTGCACCTCTGAATTGAAAAACACCTAGAGGGAGGGGGGGTGAATAGGTGTTAATGCTAATCTAATGATCTTTTCAAACAAGTATGAATATATGATGCAAACAGTCACTCAAAACAAGAAATTGAAGCCGAATTTCCCGTGAAGGGCTCTAAAACTTCTCCTCTTTGATTCCTCTAGATTATGAGTTGAGGCGCGTAATTGCTTTCTTGTTGAGATGAGTAAAGACCGGAAAATGCAAATAATGAAATGGATGCAATAATGAAGTGCACACAAGAGATATCACAAGATAGAAATGTAAGGCAATAAAAGGCAATAAGGAAATCAATCGCAAACACAAAGGATTTGTTTCGAGGTTCGAGCCACCGCTCTACGTCCCCGCCTTCACCACCGTGAAGGGTTTCCACTATATCCACCGAGGAAATTACACAAGGTCTACCGAAGACCGGAGTACCGAACTCCACAAATCCAACCCTCTCCACAATGAGGGTTCTCAACACAAAGGACAATAAGTAACAAGGTGATCAACAAAGGACCACGCACTTCTCTTTTACAACTCCTAATAGAATGAGGAAGTATTTTGGCTCAAGAAGTGTAGAGAAAAATTCAGTTGTAAAGTAGTACTAAATAGCTTGAAAAACAACTGAAAACAAATTGCCAAGAATGCACTTAGAGAATTGAAAGCCTTTGAAAACTTTTTTCTTTCTTTTTGGAAACTTGAAAACTAGGGATTTTTCTTGTAATTTGCAAGTGACAATCCCCTCTATTTATAGGGATTAGAGGAAATCTAATCATTATTAAAACTAGCTTATTAGGTCGGAAGTAGCCCCCAAAAATTCAGAGAGATTAGATCAAAACATCTCACTCAAATCAAATGATGAAATCTCTGAAAACTAGCCGTTATGGCTGCTGGCGGCTGTCGGTCGACCGGCCCGGTCGACCGACAGCCTATTGGCAAACTAGCCGTTGGACTAGGTCGACCGGTCGGTCGACCGGCAGCCAAAGAAAAAACTTCTCTTTGTTCTGCCGGTCGACTGGCCCGGTCGACCGACAAAAACCCGAGAGCAAAGGACTTTCAGTCGGTCGACCGACAGACGTGCACAAACGTGCACGCCCTGACCACAAGGCTCGGTCGACCGGTCCGGTTGACCGATCAAGCCTGAAATGGAAACGGTCGACCGGCCGGTCGTCCGACAGGCCTGAAACAGGATTTTTATAGGAAATTTTTTGAACTTTGAAAAATTTTCAAGATAATTTTTTAAGGCTATATGACTAAGTATCATGCTATAAAGGTTGGTATACATGATATAAATAAGATGTAAAATTGTGAAATAATTTAAGTCATGTAAAATCAACAAGACATGAACCTAAATCAAAAACCCAAACCAAAAACCGTATTTTGGAAAAAGATGGTGTGTGTGTGTTTTCTTGAGCCAACTTAACATAACCTCATTCTTTAATAAACTAAGTCTTATAAAGGTTCTAGGTGACTACAAGATCTTCAAATTAGGGCTTCTCCATGAAATGTTGCATAACTTGAAATCTTGAACCCGAATTGAGACATCTTGAGTCAAAAGATCCCGAATTGAGTCATCTTTAGGGAAGAGCACAACTAGAATCCTTAGAACCCTAAAACACACTTAAACACTAAAAATGATTAGTACAAATAACTATATATGTTTTGTAATCATAAAAACTCAAAAACCGGGTGATTGTAACCTTGGGCCAACAATCTCCCCCTTTTTGATGATGACAAAACATATGAGTTATTTAAAAATATGGGTAAGGAGCTAGGAAGCTCCCCCTCAAATCATGCTATATAAATGAATGGCTATATACATAAAATGTACAAACTAAGAATTTTGACATAAGGAAGACATAGGAATACAAAGCATATTGCTCAAAATCTAACTCAAAATCCAAAACTCAAAAAAAACTTGTTATAACTTAAAACTCAAAACTCAAAACTAACTTTTTATAACTTTTAAAACTCAAAAACTCAAAACTATCTTACTCAAAACTAACTTGTTATGACTTAAAACTCAAAATGCATAACTCCAAAGTAAAAATAAGCTAACTTTTTCTCCCCCTTTTTGTCATACATCAAAAAGGGTAAACATAATTAAAAAAAATTTCTTCATGAATCCATAACACAAACATTCAATTCACCACAAATAAAGGAAAATCTAGCATAGTCTAGTGGTTTTGTAAAAATATTGGCAAGTTGAAAATCGGTAGAAACATAATCAATATCAATATCACCTTTCTCATAATGATCTCTAAGAAAGTCATACCGAATGTCAATGTGCTTAGTTTTACTATGTTGATTTGCATTTTTAGTCATATGAATAGTACTAGTTTTATCACAAAATATTTTAATATGGTCAAATGCAAATCATAGTCAAGGAGAGTATGTTTCATCCAAAGAACTTGTGAACAACAAGCTCCGACCGCAACATACTCCGCCTCGGCGGTTAAGAGGGCTACCGAATTTTGCTTTTTGGAAGACCAAGAAACAAGACAATTATCAAGAAATTGACATGTTCCACTTGTACTCTTCCTATCCACTCTACAACCTGCATAGTCGGCATCCGAAAAACTCGTCATTGAAAATTGTCGGTCTTCGAATACCACAAACACATTTCAATTGTGCCCTTAAGGTATCTAATAATGCGTTTTACCGCAATCAAATGGGACTCTTTAGGACACGATTGAAATCGAGCTAAAAGACATACACAAAACATAATATCCGGCCTACTAGCCGTCAAATACAACAAGTTACCAATCATGCTACGATAAAGCTTAATGTCTACACTTGTACCTTGTTCATCCTTGTCAAGCTTTGTGGTAGTTGCCATGGGAGTTTTGCTTGTTTTAGCCCCTTCAAGCCCAAATCTCTTGATAAATTCCTTCGTGTACTTGGCTTGATTTATGAAAATCCCATCCTTCCTTTGCTTGATTTGGAGACCAAGGAAGTAGTTAAGCTCGCCCATCATAGACATCTCAAATTCCTCCTTCATGCATGATTCAAAAGCTTTGCAAAGATTTTTATTAGTAGAACCAAATATGATATCATTAATATATATTTGAACTATAAGTATATCATTTTCAACATGTTTTGTAAACAAAGTAGTATCTATTTTTCCTTTCTTAAAACCATTATAAATTAAAAATGAAGAAAGTCTTTCATACCAAGCCCTAGGGGCTTGTTTTAAACCATAAAGAGTTTGTCAAGTTTGAAAACAAAATCCGGATGTATAGGATCAACAAACCCGGGGGGTTGTTCAACATACACCTCCTCTTCAATAAATTCATTTAAGAAGGCACTTTTTACATCCATTTGAAAAAGCTTAAAATCTTTATAAGAGGCAAATGCAAGTGTCATCCGTATGGCTTCAAGCCGTGCTACGGGTGCAAAGGTTTCTTCAAAATCGATACCTTCGACTTGAGTGTAACCTTGGGCAACTAACCTAGCTTTATTCCTAATAACATTTTCCGACTCATCCAACTTGTTCCTAAAGATCCACTTAGTACTAATTCTTGGTCAATCGTGGGGCCTAGGAACAAGATGCCAAACTTGGTTGCGCTCGAATTGATTGAGCTCCTCTTGCATGGCTAGCAACCAATATGAGTCGCCCTCGGCTTCGAGGATGTTCTTTGGTTCAAAGTGAGAAATAAAAGCATAGTGTCCACAAAGATCATGAAGTTTAAAACGAGTAGTTACCCCTTTTGATACTTCACCTATAATAAGATCCTGGGATGATGTGGATTGTATCTCCAATATTTTGGAAGTGGTTGAGTAGGCTCCACTTTAACTTCTTGAATTTCATTTCCTTGAACCTCATTTTCTTGAACTTCATTTCCTTCATCATCCTTTGGCAAGTCTTCAATAGTAGGTGAGTCCTTCAAGGTAGCTCTCTCCATGTCTTCATTTAGGGAATCTATTTCTACAACATTCTTAATAAACACATTAGATTCCTCAAACTTTACATGTATAGATTCTTCAATAGTCAAGGATGACTTATTGAAAACTCTATAAGCTTTACTAGTATTAGAATAACCAACAAAAATTGCTTCATAAGACTTTGTATCAAATTTTCTTAAATTATCTTTAGTATTCAAAACAAAGCATTTACAACCAAAAACTTTAAAGTATGAAACATTTGGCTTTCTAGAAAAATAGATCTCAAAGATGTTTTTGAAGTATTTTTGCATAAGAAAACTCTATTTGATATGTAGCAAGATGTGTTAACGGCCTCGGCCCATAGATAATGAGGGAGACCATATTCATTAATCATTGTCCTAGCCATCTCTTGTAATGTCCGATTTTTCCTCTCAACGACTCCATTTTGTTGTGGAGTTCTAGGACAAGATAGTTCATGCTTAATTCCATGTTCTTCACAAAAAGTGATAAATGGTAGATTATTGAATTCACCACCTCTATCACTTCTTATTCTTAAAATTGAAGAATCTTTTTCCTTTTCAACTCTTTTCTTAAAGGCTTGAAAATATGAAAAGGCTTGATTTTTTGTGTTCTAAAAAGAAAACCCAAGTAAAACGCGAGAAATCATCAACTAAAACAAAAGCGAAACGATTCCCACTTAGACTTTTGGTTTGAGTAGGACCAAACAAATCCATATGGATCAACTCCAAGGGTCGTGATGTCATGATATCCTTGATTGACTTGAAAGAGGACTTGGTTTGTTTCCCAAGTTGGCACGCATCGCAAATGCGGTCCTTTTCAAAGTTCAAGTAAGGAATACCTTTCACCATTTCCTTGTTGTTTAATCTAGATAGATGGTCAAAAGAAATGTGGCCTAATCTTCTATGCCACAACCAAGAGTCATCATCGAGGGCTTTCAAACAAGTAGCATTGCATAGCATATTAGACATGTCAATCATGTATACATTGCATTCACGAAATCCGAAAAATATACATGTGTTGGATTGTCTATCAATAACTCTACACGCTATGTTATCAAAAACAACATCAAAACCTTTGTCACAAAGTTGACTAACACTCAAGAGATTATGCTTGAGGCCATCAACTAAAACAACATTTTCTATTAAAGGAGATGTACCACGTTTAACATTACCAATACCAATGATTTTTTCTTTGGCGTCATCTCCGAAGGTGACGGTGCCACCTTCATGGTATCTTGATAGGGTTGCAAAGTTATTGATATCCCAAGTCATGTGCCTTGAGCAACCACTATCAAGATACCACAACCCTTTACGTCGTTGGGCCTTGGAATGTACCTACATCATTTAACAAATTTGTTGACTTTGGTACCCAAACTTTCTTGGGTCCTTGAAAGTTAGTATTCTGAACCCAAACATTATTATGCGATGCATTAAGCCTATCATAGCAAAATTTAACCAAATGACCTTTACGGCCACAATATGTGCATGAAAAGACTTTACCATACATGAATGCATGATGTGTGTGTGTAGTGTGGGCATGTTTAGGGTGCTTGGCATGATGTAAAGGTTGTGATTTATGAACATGAGCATGAATAGCATGTGAATGTTTCTTTGGGACTTGTTTCTTAGAAAACATAGCCTCTAGTCTATTCTTATCAAATTCACATTTTTTCAAAACTACTCCTAATGAATCAATTTTCTCTTTTAGCATAGAAATTTCATTTTCATTAATTTGTGAAAATTTACTTTTGTAAGAAATTTTGTAGTTATCAAAGTCCTTTTGTGTAGAAACAAGACTAGAAAGTAATTCCTCCTTTTCTTTTGTAAGAGTGAAAACTTTATGATTTAGAGATTCATTTTCCTTTTTCATTTTCAAATATTTCTTTTTGAGAAAATCATAGTTATGAGATAGTTCTTCAAAAGCTTCTCCTAGTTCATCCATGGATAGATCACAATCAATGGAAGTATCGGGAGTTACCTTGCTTGTGCTCTCATTTGCCATGAAGCACATGTTGGCGGTGTCGACTTCCTCATCGGATTCACTCTCCGAATCCCAAGTAGCCTTTAAAGCTTTCTTTTTGTATGGCTTCTTGGAGTTGGAGGGCTTGGCTTTATTCGGACATTCCGCAACAATGTGACCCGGCTTTTTGCAATTGAAGCAAATGATTTTCTTCTCTTCTTTACTTTGCCATCTCCTTCTATTTTGAAACTTTGCCTTGTTGTACATTCTCCGAACGTTCTTTACAAGAAGAGAAAGATCCTCATCATCCTCTTCTTCATCATCATCGTCGGAGTAGTTTGAAGAACTCTTGAAGGCAATAGCTTTCTTCTTGGGAGGAGCCATCTCTTCTCTTGCTTTTCTTTCCATCTCATGGGTTTTGAGATTCCCAATGAGACCTATAAGCTCCATCTCTTCCTTGTCATTGAGTTCCTTCAAAGTAGTGGCTTTGACTTCCCAAGATAGAGGGAGTGCACGGATGATCTTCCTTACTCTTTGGTCATTGTCAATGACGTTACCTAAAGAAGAAAGTCCATTAGTAATCTTTGTAAATTTAGTAACCATATCATCTATGGTTTCATTCTCTTGCATAGAAAAATTTTCATATTGGGAACGAAGAAGGTCTATTTTTGCCCTCTTTACTTGTGAAGTTCCCTCATGAGTGACAAGCAAGTGAGTCCAAATCTCATGGGCGGATTTGCAATGAATGACTCTAGAAATATCATCGTCATTAAGAGCTTGAAGTAAGGCATAGTGTGCCCTAGCATTAGCGTCAAACTCTTTTGTGTCAATATCGGACCAAGTGTCTTCATCACCGGTGGGTGCACTAAATGGTTTGGTCACCGCCTTTCCAACCCGGCTTCCTAGGGATTGCAAAAATACGGTCATCTTAACCTTCCATATGGGAAAGTTAAGGCCATCAAACTTGGGTGAGGTCTTAATTTCTTCGGCCATTTTTACTAAGTGTATGAGGATGAAAAATGAATAGAATGATTAGCAATAAAGGCTCTCTCTAAGGTTGTTAAGCCAAAAGCCTAGAGACCAAAGCTCTGATACCAATTGAAAAACACCTAGAGGGGGGTGAATAGGTGTTAATGCTAATCTAATGATCTTTTTAAACAAGTATGAATATATGATGCAAACGGTCACTCAAAATAAGAAATTGAAGCCGAATTTCCCGTGAAGGGCTCTAGAACTTCTCCTCTTTGATTCCTCTAGATTATGAGTTAAGGCGCGTAATTGCTTTCTTGTTGAGATGAGTAAAGACCGAAAAATGCAAATAATGAAATGGATGCAATAATGAAGTGCACACAAGAGATATCACAAGATAGAAATGTAAGGCAATAAAAGGCAATAAGGAAATCAATCGCAAACACAAAGGATTTGTTTCGAGGTTCGAGCCACCGCTCTACGTCCCCGCCTTCACCACCGTGAAGGGTTTCCACTATATCCACTGAGGAAATTACACAAGGTCTACCGAAGACCGGAGTACCGAACTCCACAAATCCAACCCTCTCCACAATGAGGGTTCTCAACACAAAGGACAATAAGTAATAAGGTGATCAACAAAGGACCACACACTTCTCTTTTACAACTCCTAATAGAATGAGGAAGTATTTTGGCTCAAGAAGTGTAGAGAAAAATTCAGTTGTAAAGTAGTACTAAATAGCTTGAAAAACAACTGAAAATAAATTGCCAAGAATGCACTTAGAGAATTGAAAGCCTTTGAAAAAATTTTCTTTCTTTTTGGAAACTTGAAAACTAGGGATTTTTCTTGTAATTTTCCCGATCGACCGACAGCCCATTGGCAAACTAGCCGTTGGACTCGGTCGACCGGTCGGTCGACCGGCAGCCAAAGAAAAAACTTCTCTTTGTTCTGTCGGTCGACTGGCCCGGTCGACCGACAAAAACCCGAGAGCAAAGGGCTTTCAGTCGGTCGACCGGTCGGTCGACCGACAGACGTGCACAAACATGCACGCCCTGACCACAAGGCTCGGTCGACCGGTCCGGTCGACCGATCAAGCTTGAAATGGAACCGGTCGACCGGCCGGTCGACGACAGGCCTGAAACAGGATTTTATAGGAAATTTTTGAACTTTGAAAAATTTTCAAGATAATTTTGTAAGGCTATATGACTAAGTATCATGCTATAAAGGTTGGTATACATGATATAAATAAGATGTAAAATTATGAAATAATTTAAGTCATGTAAAACCAACAAGACATGAACCTAAATCAAAAACCCAAACCAAAAACCGTATTTTGGAAAAAGATGGTGTGTATGTGTGTTTTCTTGAGCCAACTTAACATAACCTCATTCTTTAACAAACTAAGTCTTACAAAGGTTCTAGGTGACTACAAGGTCTTCAAATTAGGGCTTCTCCATGAAATGTTGTATAGCTTGAAATCTTGAACCCGAATTGAGACATCTTGAGTCAAAAGATCCCGAATTGAGTCATCTTTAGGGAAAAGCACAACTAGAATCCTTAGAACCCTGAAACACGCTTAAACACTAAAAATGATTAGTACAAATAACTATATATATTTTGTAATAATTAAAACTCAAAAATCGGGTGATTGTAACCTTGGGCCAACATGAATCTGTGGGGGGAGGCTATACTCTCTGTTTGTCATATTCAAAATAGAATACACTATAAGAAAACCGGTATACTCCATATGAAATCTGGAAAGGTCATGCACCAAAGTTAAACTATTTAAAAATGTGGGGGTGCCTAGCTAAGGTTCTTCTATCTGAACCCAAAAGAAAGAAACTAGGACCCAAAACTTTTGACTGCATGTTTATAGGCTATTCACATCATAGTGCTTCATATAGGTTTCTTGTTATTAGAAATGATAATAATGTTATGAAAGTCAACACTATTATTGAAATTAAAAATGCAGAATTCTTTAAGCATGTTTTCCATTGAAAACTCATGTTGATAAACCTTCTCATGTTTCATCATCTAGTCATGCACAAGAATCTGATGATAATGAAGAGATTGAATTAAGGAGAAGTAAAAGAGTTAGAAAAGAAACTGACTTTGGTAAATATTTCTATACATTTCTTGTTGGTGATGACCCTCTCACTTATAAAGAGGCTATCTCTTCTCCGGATGCTCCATTCTGAAAAGAGACTATTAATAATGAATTAGAATCCATATTATCTAATCACACTTAAAAACTTGTTGATTTACCACCAGGTGCAAAACTAATTTGCAAATGGATATTTAAAAGAAAATTGAAACCTGATGGGTCTTTGGATAAATTTAAAGTTAGATTGGTTGCTAAAGGATACAGCCAAAAGAAAGACTTTGATTATTTTGATACATTTGCTCCTATGACTAGAATTGCATCTATTAGAGTGTTGTTTGCTTTAGCATCTATTCATAAGCTTGTGATACATCAAATGGATGTTAAAACTGCATTCTTAAATGGAGAACTAGAAGAAGAAATATATATGGACCAACCTGAAGGTTGTCTGACAACAGGAAATGAACACAAAGTCTGTAAACTTGTAAAATCTTTATATGATTTAAAACAAGCACCCAAATAATGGCATGATAAATTTGATAGTGTTCTTATTTCCTATGGTTATCAGATTAATGAGGCTGATAAATGTATCTATACTAAATTTGAGGATAATGTTGGTGTTATCATATGTTTATATAATGATGACATGCTTATATTTGGTACAAACTTAGAAATTGTAAATGACACCAAATCTTTTTAGTCCTCTAATTTTGATATGAAAGACATGGGTGAAGTTGATGTGATCTTAGGAACTAAAATAACTAGAGATTCTAATCGTATCATGCTTTCACAAGGACACTATATAGAAAGAATGTTAAAAAGATTTGATCATTTTGACTGCACTACTGTTTTCACACCTTATGATGGTAGCACTCACTTAAGAAAGAATAAAGAACAAAGTGTGTCACAATTTGAGTATGCACAAATCATTGGTAGTTTAATGCACTTGATGAATTATACACGACCTGACATTGTTTATGCCGTGGGACGACTTAGTCGTTACACTCACTGTCCTAATAAGGACCATTGGACAACATTATATCGAGTGCTAAAGTATCTAAAAGGAACTATTAATTATAGTTTGACATATTGTGGCTTTCCTTCTGTTTTAGAGGGATACTCAGATGTTAACTGGATCTCCGATTCTGATGAGTTAAAGTCCACAAGTGGATATGTGATCACACTTGGTGGCGGTGCGATGTCTTGAAAATCATCCAAGCAAACCGTCACAGCTCGCTACACTATGGAGTCTGAGTTTGTTGCCTTAGAGAAGGCAGGTACTGAAGCTGAGTGGCTCATGAATCTTTTGATTGATATACCAATTTGGAAGAGACCAGCTCCGTCTATGTCTATTCATTGTGATAACCAAGCTACTATTGCTAGAGCTAAGAATAAAATATACAATGAAAAGAATAGACATATACGCCTAAGACATAAAATTGTAAAGCAGCTGCTAGATGATGGGATCATATCTCTTGACTATGTGAGGTCAGAGCTTAATATAAGTGATCTATTTACCAAACCACTAGGGTGAAAACTAGTGGAGAATACATCGAGGGGAATGGGACTCATGTCTATAACAAAGAGTCAAAAATGATAGTAATCCAACCTATGTGATTGATGAACTCAGGAAGTAGGTTCATATGGATAATAACAAATCATTTGTTGACTTAGAGATGCACTATTATTATTTTATTATTGAGAAGTCCCTTCCTATGATGTAGATAGTGCAAATTACAATATGCAAAGGATGAGCATTAGCTCTTAATGGATTACCATAGCCCTTATTGGGTGATATGTTTAATTGCAATGCACACTTGATGGATCCACCTATATGAGTGTGGAAGTGGGACAACTTCCTATGAGAATGTACACATATTCTCTAGAGCGCTCATAAATATCCAGGTAGGGCGCATGGCCGATTCACGCCAATCCGTTTTGAATAGCTCGGTTCTAAGAATGATATGTGGGTAGTAGGTCAATGATCCATAATTAGGAAGATTGGTTTATAGAAACTTTATGTTTCACTAACTTCCAGTGGGACACACCTACATATCCTAAGTAGTAGTTCATAGATCAAAAGTCACCATTATTGATAGCATTGAGTTCTCATGTTTCCTCCATATTTGATTCCTCCTCTTCTTCTCTTGTTCCTATAATCCTTCCTTTTAATTTTGAAATAGTGGGGGATTGTTAGTTTTTAAGAGTATTTCAAAATTAAGCAAGTTCTTTTAGTCCTACATTGAATAAGAAAAGAACTCTTTAGTGTTTATATATGTAGTCTCTTTCATGATGGATTGTGTGGGCTAGAAACTAGGGGGTACTCGCGCGCACACAAACCCACTGATGCCCAGTGAAGAAAATTGGGTTACCTGGTCCAGAAAACCTTAATGCGCATGTGCGCCCGCATCGCACGCGGAGGGGGGTGCAAATCTGGGTTTTAGAGCCTCGCGGGTGTGCCCGAATAAGCTAAGTTTTGCCAATTTTATTTTTGGATTTAAAATTAAAATAAAATCTTTCTAAATCCTGTCATAATATTTGGGCCAGAGATAGCTTTTGAGATTCGTATCTTTCCATGTCATGTCATGTCAGAGTTAGGCGTTGAGAGCTCTCTGCCCAAGTTCTGCAGTGACACTTTCCAAAGCAATATTGTTCCTCTACACAAGGAAAGATTTCTTCCTCTGTCCAAGAATTATTTTCTCTGCCCAAAGATTTTCTAATGATGATAAACTCTCTTTATAAAAGATATATTCCCTGCTCTCAAAAAATAACTCAGCCATCTTCTTCCTCCTCTGAAATCTTCTTAAACTCTTCAGTTCTTCCCTGCATCTCAGGAGGAAACAAAACAGAGATATTCAAGAGCCTGTGCATTGTGAGTGCACGCTTACATGGCCAGCGATCGTTGAATCCTAGGAGGTAAGCTGCCATCAACGTGCTGTACCGAGATACTCTCTCAGAGTGGCGCGATCTACTCTTAAGGACAGTACTCCGCACGCCTCGATCAAAATAGAGAAGTTCCTTCCTTTTGAAAATTTAATTTAAATAGCTTAGCAGTATTTCGTACATTATTTTACAATAGTTTATCCACTCAATATGATAAGAATTGCCTTTACAACTCCCACCCCACTATGTGCAACTCAACGGTGTCAAAAATCAATCTGCATGGGCTCTTACAATGCAATATAATCGTCGTGGCTTTGCACTCTGGGATTTTGTTGATGGGCTCTCTGTGGTATCCTCCTATCTCTATCACTGCTCCTCCGCTAGCTACTCCTTCACCAAAGTCTTTTACCTCGACTATCCTTATTGGCAATTAAATTGTAACTTATGCTCAGCGGACTCGTACCGATCACTATTCCAATTATGGTACATCATGTGCTCGATCGCTATTCCAATCCGATTGTTTATTAGCCGGTTGACCTCCTTGAGAATAATGGATAGCTATTATCCACATGTTTGTCCAAACAAATACTACTTGTGAGTACCAGCTCCATTAGGCGCTACATGATGCTCGCCAAGGTGATCTATCTATTTGAGACTTTCGGTCTTTACTATCTAGACATCGAAAAGAATTGCAAATGATGGAGATATCTATTCCTGACTCACTGATCAATTTTGCTCTCGTGTTTAAGCAATAATGCGGTTGACCATATAATTTGAGAGTTTACACGGTCAAATCCGTCATCGTAATCCTCTTCCCAGTCTCATTGAAGTTATTGCTGAGTTCACTTCTGAAGTGACGCATCTTTAGATACTTTCCTCTATTGTTCATCATGGGACCTCCACCCTCAAATTCCTCAATTATAATTCTTGCTCCTTCTCATTGGCCATCATTTTCTCGTGGTACTTCAAGTAGAAACTCTGCTTCTCCATCTCAACCTCTCTTTTACAGCTAGTGTAAGAAGTAGACTTTCATATAAGACAACAATATTATGTATCTAACAATGGTAACCGCTCTTTAATTGCTACTTCTGCAAACCTTCGAATCCTATCCTGCCCTTACCTGCCTCAGTCTTGTAGACAGCGCAAGCATCTTCTCATGCTATGACTCCTTTAGGCATACTCTCTTCTGTGTAGATATCAGAGATTGCTATTTGTTTCACAGAATCTTGAGTTCAATGGTGTTTCACCACATCTGTCTTCATAGCCATATTTGTCAGTTCTGATACTTTACTCCTTGGGTTTTTGACTTAGGTTCCTTGTTGGCCCAAAGGCCTTCCACTCTAGTTTTGATGATGATTAACTCATGTAGTTATGTGTACTAATAATCTTGTGTTATTTAGTTTCAGATCATTAATCAAGTTATTAGTTGATGATTAGCTTCAACAAGATGATTTGGAAGCTTTCACATGTTGATTCAAGAGCTCGAGCGTCAAAGATCATATATAGCACTTGCTCAGTGGATCAAAGAGTTTTGGATCGAGTCGGCTTGGAGATTGCGCTCTACAAGAAGGCATCGGTACCTTAGTTTAGTTTTGTGTTTAGATCCAAATTGTAAAGATTAGAATAGTATGATATGCTCAAGTTCACAACACACACGTTTCATGTTTTGGTTTTCGGTTTTAGGTTTAACCGATCTTGGTTTTCATGAATAGATATTATATCAAAACAAGTTTACATGGTTTAATGTATATTAGATTTGTTCTATATACATGCATGCTTCAACTACTTAGACAAACTTACTTTGATATACCTATTCATGTGTTTTAGGTTTTGTGTTTTAACAAAACTTATTTTGGAATTAAAGACAAAAACTATGATATATATATATGTTTCATGTATATAGAATTATATCCATGTACATCATGCCTAAATGTTATTTAATATCATATTTTTGTATTTGGATGAGTTTTAGACAAAACGTATTTTCTATTCAAAAATCCAAGTTTTAGAAAATACAGTTTTTGATTTTTGGCAAAATTTTTATAACACAAAAATAGTTCAAAATGTTTGAGATTTGTGTTAAACTTTTTAACACAAGTTTGTATTTTAATGAAAATTGATAAAACTATTTTTTTGGATTTTTATAGATTAATGGGAATTTTTAGGATTAAAAATAACATGTTTTTGCTGATCAGAACAGCCTCTGCCAGGCTAGGTCGGTCGACCCCTACGGTCGACCGCACCAAGTAGCCGGTCGACCGTATCAGTCGACCGACGTGCACGGATACGTGCACGCTGGCTGCCACATGGGACGGTCGACCGCACGGGCGACCGACTGCATGCAGGCAACTCTCTGTTTGTTTCGGTCAACCGGGCGGTCGACCGGTAGCTGGCAACGGTCAAAATGTGACCGTTGGCCGGTCGACCGCACGGTCGACCGGTAGGCCATTTTTGGCAGATTGTGCTGCCAACGGCTATAATTTTCTGGGGGCTATAAATACACCATTAATGGCCTATTTTCACCAAGATTTTTTGTGCGAATTTTTCCTTACTCTCTGGTATTTTCACAGCAATCAAAAGAAGTTTTGGGATTTAAATTGAACAATCTATTTGGTGTTTTTGCTAGGGTTTGGAAGATCAAAGAAAATGGTTTTTGGGAAAAGTGTTTGATTGAACTTCTTCATCTTGATTTCTAGTATTTTCCAAGGATTTTCTTTGTGATTTTGATTTCCATTCCATTGGTTTTCTCCACACTTGAGCTACATCTACTTTCTTATTATATAGGATCTTTATGTGGGAGAAAGAGATTGTTTGTGGTTGTTGTTTAGACCACCAAGTTGTAAACCCTTCATTTGCTTGGCTTTGTGCCTTTCCCTCATTGTGTTGAGGAGGTTGTGCAAGTGGGTTGTATCCCTCAAGTGGTGAGGTGATCCTTGTGTAAGCTTTGTGCTAATCCCTCAAGTTGTGAGGTGATTGTTTGTTGGCTTGGAGTTGTGCCTCAAGGAGGAGGTTGTGTTTGTAAGGAGAGGAGTTGGGTACTCCTTGTAATTGTGATTGCCCCCAAATCCTCGGTGGAGGTTCCCTTTGTGGGAGTCCTTTGTGGACAAGCTAGTGGACTTGAAATTCTTCTGTGTGAAGGCGGGGATGTAGAGCTGGGTGCTCGAACCTCGAAACATATCTTATTGTTTGCGCTTGATCCCTTGGCTCTTACTCTCTCTCTCTCTCTTTACTTTGTGCCTTGCATCAATTCATATTGTTCATTCATAATTGCTTGGCTTGTTTGAGTGTGGATCATTTGTGTAATTGCAATTAGAACTTAAATTGCGCATTAAGTTCATTAGATTAGCATTATCACCTATTCACCCCCCCTCTAGGTGATTTCAATTGGTATCAGAGCCTACACTCCTGATATTTAGGTTTAACCACCTAGGAGTGAGATCTTGGTTTGATAATCTTCATTTGCATTGTTCATTTGCACACATATAGTTGCACTCATGGCTAGCCCTCCTATGTTTGACTTCTTTAGACTTGATGTTTGGAAGGCCAATATGAGTAGTCACTTAAAAAGCCTAGGACATCTAGTTTATCAAGCCACTACTAATGAATCCTACCCAAATCATAGCAAGCATAAGAAGGCCAATGCATTAGCACTTAAAACACTTAGAGCATCTCTTAATGAAGATCTTTTACCGGTGTTTGATCATTATGATTCGACTTTTGCAGTTTGGAGCATATTGACTTCTCCCGAGCTACCAAGGATCATCAACAAGTTGAGAAGATCTAGGAGAGACATGTCCGACGAGCATTGCCTCATGGTCCAAGGGAAAGACTCCCTTGAGGTACAATCGGATTCTCAACTAGATGATTGCTCTAGTTCCTATTGCGATGGTTGTTTAGAAGCTCAAACCTTAAATATGGAACTTGCCACAAAGCTTGAAATTTTTTTAGAAAAACATAATCTTTGAAAAAGAATAATCTTGAACTAAAAGAAGAAATGAAGGATTTGTGCTCAACTTTTGAATCGGTTTTGCAAGAGAAGGAAAAGATTACTAGTGAACGTGACTCACTAAGATCTCAACTAGACCTTGCCCTAAAAGAGATTGATGTTTTGAAAAGCAAAAATGATTGTGATGATGTTGTGAAAAATAATGAGGCTTTATCTTCTAAATTGGATTTTTTTTAAAAAGATAACCTTGTTTTGAAAAATGAAATTGATTTCATTACAAAAGAATTGGATTTAGTTTTAAATAAAAATAAATCCTTGCAAAATGATTTAGATTCTCATGTTTGCCATGCTAGTGTAGCTTCTTCTTCTAGCACACCTATTGCATGCTCTACTTTATCTTCAAGTATTGAAAAAGATATAAATATTTTGAAGAAAAGTGTTGAATGTTTGGGCTCCACTTTGAGCCAATGTACTTTGAATCATACACGCTTGGAAACCTTGGTTCGCAAGAAACAAGTTCCATCTTTACATGTACACCCATCACGGCATACACATGCTCATCACGGACACAACCATAACATGTATGCTAATGTGTACACTTGTACACATTGTGGTCGTAAGGGCCACCTTACTAGATTTTACTATGATCGTTTACATAATGAAAATTTAGCATGTAATCTAGTTTGGGTTAGGAAAGATACTAACTCCCGTGGACCCAAAAGAAAATGGGTACCAAAGACCACCCCTTTGATTTTTGATATAGGTGTGGGCTCTCGCATCACGTGAGAGTATTGGTGCCTTGAGGTGGATGCGTTCCAAACTTAAAAAGAATCATTTTTGGATGCATCACTTTCAAGGAAGGTTTGGTGGAGAGGACCACCATTGGTTTGGAGAACTAGAGAGATGCCTTCATCGGTTTTGGTATCGATCTCTAACTCCCGTTTTTATTTGCATGCTTTTCATGTTCATCAATTTATAACATGCCATGGTTTATTGTTCATTATGCTTATGTCATGTTGATTAGATTAGTGATATACTTGTTAGTTATTTGAGACACCCATGCTTTAAATGGATTTATATTTATGAGTTCTCACTTTGTTTTTAACTAATATGTATGTCCTAGATCTAATACACATACATATTCATAATGATCATATGGATGTTTATGATTTTCTTCAATGCTTAATGTTTTGATTAAGATGTTATTTGCCATGATTATTAGAGTTATGATATGCAAAATAACTCTAATAGCATGTGGATTTACATAATGATCGTTTTATGTTTGTAATGATGATTTATGTCCCGTTTCGTGCTTCTTGATTTGAATATATGTTTAGATGTTAGTTTTCATGAAAATTAGGATTTATACTTGTACATAGAATGGGCCACAAGTAACTCTTTTTATGTTTGTGCTTGAATGCCTATTTGTACCCATTAGATGTGCTAGTATAGTCTAGTTTTGATGATTCATGCATTCTAACTTGTATTCCTCATTTTGAATTTGTTTCTATGATCATGTGTTTTAACTTCATGTATATGTCTATCTTGTCCAAACTATTGATTATACATGTACATCCTTTGAGCCACGTGCCTTCATGCATATACTTTTGTGGACTCATTATGTTTAGGATATGTATGTATACTTTAGTTTGTACATGACATACATATGCCTTGAAGTTTAAATTGTTTTGATGATTTTCATGTTTTTAGGTAATTTCAATTGGTAATGAAAATTTAGTTTCTCATGTTTTCATGTTTTTAAGGAATTTAATATGAGCTTAATTGAATATTTTCATGATTGTGTGTCTCACATTACACTTGCTCACTCACTTTATTAGTTTACTCATGATTTGTTTTCATGAGACTATGATATGGGCTTTATGGATTTTGAGTGTTTAGTGATCATGTGATTTACATGTGTTTCATGAAAAACAATTTTGTTTT
Source organism: Agave tequilana (assembly GCA_038442645.1). Lineage (NCBI taxonomy): Eukaryota > Viridiplantae > Streptophyta > Magnoliopsida > Asparagales > Asparagaceae > Agave > Agave tequilana. The sequence goes on along the minus strand of JAVJIF010033997.1, from coordinate 32,980 downwards.
ATTCCTTGCTTGAAGGATTTCGTACTAGTTTAAAAATTTTTCTTTTAACTAGTTCGTATTCTTCACTATGATAGAGTTTTTCAAACATACTACATTTTCAAACCTATTTTTGAAAACCCTACCTTCGAAGGGCGGATGGATGGGCGATCATGTTCATGTATGCTTTAAAATGAAAATCATTTAAATCTTGAACCATGATTGCGAGGATAGGAATATGAGATATAAACTTGATCTTATTGTTGTTTCAATTGGTATCATTGAATTCTTTTAATTGGTAACAATCTTAACATTTCTTGTATACTCATATATTTTTATGTATGTATGCTTTCATTTCGAATAGTATCAATTTCGATTGGTATCTAATATTTCATACATATATATTTTATTTATGATAAGCTTGAGTTTCAACTTTGTTTCAATTGATTTAGCTCTCAATTGGTATCTTAATTCGAGCCTTATCATAGTTTTATTGGTATTTCATAAAGGGGGAGAAAAATCTTGTATTTCATCTTTCAATTGGTATTTTGTATTCCACTCCCTTACTTTATGATAGAAAATAATGATTTCAATTGGTATCTTATGCCTTAGAAAAAAAATTAATAATAATTTCAATTGGAATTAAGATTTATGTTTAGAAATTCAAAATTTGTAATGTTTAATTTCAATTGATATCAAGATTGTTTATTTATAATTAATATGATATTTGTTTACTTATCAATTGGTATCAAGATTTTTGTTTTTCAATTGGTATAGTTTCACTTTTAATTGATATCAATATGCACTTCATTAACACATTTTTAATTGGTATCATATTTGAGTTTAGACAAAAAGGGGAAGAACATCCCTTGATTGATTCCTTGTTTTGAATAAAAAGAATATGTGTATTAGTTTTGTTTTGTTTTTACCCCTTTGTTGATGATTGACAAAAAGGGGGAGAAGAATTTGAGTTTATATGCATGTTTGTATGCATGTTTGTATGCATGTTTTATGTTTTTATTAAGTTCAACTTGGTATCCAAAGCATTATTTAAAGAACATGTTTAGTTTTGGTATCAAGATCTTGTAAAAGAGATCATTAGTTTTGTTTTGCATATATTAAGTTTAATTGGTATTTAGAGCATGTTTATTTGTTTAGTTTAATTGGTATCTAGAGTATGTTTATTTGTTTTTGAAAATTTCATTGGTATCTTTCATTGGTATCTAGAGCCATTTATTGTTTTATGCATATCTATGCATGTTTCATGTTTAGTATTCATTGCATATATTTGTTATTTATCCCTATGCATGAGTTAAGGGGGAGCTTCTTTGAAGCTCAACTTTAATCCATGCATATATAACTCCATGAGTTTTGTCATCATCAAAAAGGGGGAGATTGTTGGCCCAAAGGCCTTCCACTCTAGTTTTGATGATGATTAACTCATGTAGTTATGTGTACTAATAATCTTGTGTTATTTAGTTTCAGATCATTAATCAAGTTATTAGTTGGTGATTAGCTTCAACAAGATGATTTGGAAGCTTTCACATGTTGATTCAAGAGCTCGAGCGTCAAAGATCATATATAGCAGTTGCTCAATGGATCAAAGAGTTTTGGATTGAGTCGGCTTGGAGATTGCGCTCTACAAGAAGACATCGGTACCTTAGTTTAGTTTTGTGTTTAGATCTAAATTGTAAAGATTAGAATAGTATGATATGCTCAAGTTCACAACACACACATTTCATGTTTGGTTTTCGGTTTTAGGTTTAACCGATCTTGGTTTTCATGAATAGATATTATATCAAAACAAGTTTACATGGTTTAATGTATATTAGATTTGTTCTATATACATGCATACTTCAACTACTTAGACAAACTTACTTTGATATACCTATTCATGGTTTTAGGTTTTGTGTTTTAACAAAACTTTTTTTTGAAATTAAAGATAAAAACTATGATATATATATGTTTCATGTATATAGGATTATATCCATATACATCATGCCTAAATGTTATTTAATATCATGTTTTTGTATTTGGATGAGTTTTGGACAAAACGTATTTTCTATTCAAAAATCCAAGTTTTAGAAAATACAGTTTTTGGTTTTTGGCAAAATTTCTATAACACAAAAATAGTTCAAAATGTTTGAGATTTGTGTTAAACTTTTTAACACAAGTTTGTATTTTAATGAAAAATGATAAAACTATTTTTGTGGATTTTTAGAGATTTAATGGGAATTTTTAGGATTAAAAATAACATGTTTTTGCTGATCAGAACAGCCTCTGCCAGGCTAGGTCGGTCGACCCCTACGGTCGACCGCACCAAGTAGCCGGTCGACCGTATCAGTCGACCGACGTGCACGGATACGTGCACGCTGGCTGCCACATGGGACGGTCGACCGCACGGGCGACCGACTGCATGCAGGCAACTCTCTGTTTGTTTCGGTCGACCGGGCGGTCGACCGGTAGCTGGCAACGGTCAAAATGTGACCGTTGGCCGGTCGACCGCACGGTCGACCGGTAGGCCATTTTTGGCAGATTCTGCTGCCAACGGCTATAATTTTCTGAGGACTATAAATACCCCATTAATGGCCTGTTTTCACCAAGATTTTTTGTGCGAATTTTTCCTTACTCTCTGGTGTTTTCACAGCAATCAAAAGAAGTTTTGAGATTTAAATTGAACAATCTATTTGGTATTTTTGCTAGGATTTGAAAGATCAAAGAAAAGGGTTTTTGGGAAAAGTGTTTGATTGAACTTCTTTATCTTGATTTCTAGTATTTCCCAAGGATTTTCTTTGTGATTTTGATTTCCATTCCATTGGTTTTCTCCACACTTGAGCTACATCTACTTTCTTATTCTATAGGATCTTTGTGTGGGAGAAAGAGATTGTTTGTGGTTGTTGTTTAGACCACCAAGTTGTAAAGCCTTCATTTGCTTGGCTTTGTGCCTTTCCCTCATTGTGTTGAGAAGGTTATGCAAGTGGGTTGTATCCCTCAAGTGGTGAGGTGATTTTTGTGTAAGCTTTGTGCTAATCCCTCAAGTTGTGAGGTGATTGTTTGTTGGCTTGGAGTTGTGCCTCAAGGAGGAGGTTGTGTTTGTAAGGAGAGGAGTTGGGTACTCCTTGTAATTGTGATTGCCCCAAATCCTCGGTGGAGGTTCCCTTTGTGGGAGTCCTTTGTGGACAAGCTAGTGGACTTGAAATCCTTCTGTGTGAAGGCGGGGATGTAGAGCTGGGTGCTCGAACCTCGAAACATATCTTGTTGTTTGCGCTTGATCCCTTGGCTCTTACTCTCTCTCTCTCTCTTTACTTTGTGCCTTGCATCAATTCATATTGTTCATTCATAATTGCTTGGCTTGTTTGAGTGTGCATCATTTGTGTAATTGCAATTAGAACTTAAATTCCTCATTAAGTTCATTAGATTAGCATTATCACCTATTCACCCCCCCTCTAGGTGATTTCATTCCTCCCATCACATGACATTGCTTCTTTCTTACCGATCACTCCTATTTGAGTCTCGCTGGATGAACTCAGAAAGATGTCCTTTTATCCAATGCTCTATCTGCCATGTCAATTTTTGACTGTTCTCTTATCATGGTCGTATCCTCTATGAATGTCACACCATTTCGACTTGTTGGGTTCCTTCCATGGACTCAATTCTTGAAGAGGGCGTGGTGGTTTGAAATATGGGTGGTTCTTGATTTTCATCAAGATATCTGCATGCGGGGAATTAAGGATGTGTACTGTTCATTTCTCCCATAGCCCATTCTCCCGTCATCTCGATGGTCATTCCGCTCATAGCCATTTTACCCACTATGTGATGAGTTTCCTTTCTGACCTTTCCTCGATTGTTGTCCTCTCTTTCTCCATGTTAAGCCTCTTGCAATATCTTCTCGATATGTATCTACTTATTCGCTTTCATTATCAGCTGCTCTCATTTCTGAAGTCTTGATTTAATGAGGGAGTCCTTCAAACCCCGGAATTTCACCATTTTTATTACTGTGGCAATCGCCATAGTCTAGTCCACATTTTCGACTCATTCATCTCCTTCACAAATCTTTTGATAAAGTTTTGTACCGACTCCCCATGGTTATGTGTCATACTTATCAAGGAGTTTATATCCTTTCCCCTAATCATTGATGTGGAGAAATTTTGAACAAAATCCATAGCTAATTTTTCAAAACATCTGATACTCGCCGGCTCCAAACAGTTGAACAACACACGCCTTGTGGATTTTAGGGTTGTGGGGGAAGGCTAGGCATAGCTAAACATTTGAAGTACTATGAAACTCTATTTTATCTTGAGAGTTTCTCACGTGATCTCGTGGATCTTCTTACCCATCAAAAGAATCACGCGAGGGAAGCTTGAACTTCTTCTTTCTATTTTGAGAAATTTCGTCGATGCCTAGCGATTTGAACCCCATCCTCCATTCATTCAAAGGAAGTCGTTTGTTACTCATTGGATGATGAAGCAAATCTAATTGAGCTTGAAAGAAGTTTCTGAAATCTCCACCTGTTAGAATCTCAGCAACAGAGAACAACAACACAAAAAAATAGTCACCAATCACATGAACTAACAAAAAAAAAAGTGAGAACACAAGAATTTAACGATGTTTGACAATTGCCTACGCCCTCAGAGCAGAAGGGGAGAGAGATCTTATTAATTCAATCAAGAACAGGATACAATAGTAGGGGACAATACCCCTCCTTATATAGGTATGGAGTCCCAGAAGAAAAGATAGCCCAAAACTCTGAATTCGGATCAGAAACAAATTTAAAAACACACACGGATTCATCCAGAGGCAAAACGTTGTCGAGAAAATTTGACCTGTCGAAAGCCCCTGACAAACCCAACTCTCAGGAAAACGCTATCTGTCAACAGCCTAAGGAGCCTGTCAACAGCCCAAAACGACTTCTGCTCTCTGAAAACCGCTGTCGACAGCTCTTCTTTGCATGCTGTCGATAACTCGATTTACCAGCACACACACACACGTATCAGGGTATCTACACTGCTTTTTATCCACGCTTCATCAAACTCCGTAATATCTTCTTCGATGAGTTAAAAAACTTTACTGACAAGATTTTACACTCTCTCCCCGCAATTCTCCATCTCGGTGAAGATTTCTCAAATTTGAGCCGAACACAACATAGTACTATATTAACCCCATCGGGTTGCACTAGTGTGGTTGCCTATGTACCCCGGCTCAGGAGATCAAGCCATCTGTAGTTCATCTAAACGAGCTTCACCGAGTTTAAGCAACTGGAAGGATATGGAGTATCTCCTTGCAATATCCAAACTTCACTCCTAGAATAACCTTGGTAAGCATATCGATGAGATTCTCCTTCATGTAAATCTTCTGTAACTCGATGTCACCCACATCAAGAATCTCCCGAACAAAGTAAAGCTTGACGTCGATGTGCTTCATTCTTGCATGATATACCTGGTTCTTTACCAAATAGATAACACTCATGCTATCACAATTGATTTTCAATAGATCCTGATAAATCTCCAAGTCATCGAGCAACCTTTGAAGCTAAAATTCCTCATTCATAGCCTCCGTTGTGGCCATATACTCAGCCTCTGTTGTGGACAATGCGATAGTAGACTGTAGAGTAGAGCACCAGCTAACCGGTACTTAGGACAATGTAAACACGTATCTCATTGTAGATCGGCATTTGTCGAGATCTCCAGCGTAGTCGGAATTAACGTATCTGATGCACTCCTGCTTACTTGTAAAATCCTTCTTAAATATCAAACCAATATCTATGGTACCTTTGATATACCATATAGTCCACTTTACTGCATCCCAATGACCCCTGCCGAGATCGTGCATGTATCTACTTACTATTGAGACACTTGTGACAAATCAGGCTTTGTACACACTATTGCATATATTAAACTACCAAGCGACTAGCATAGGGTACGCGAATCATGTACTCACACTCTTCAATAGAAGTAGGAGGCATAATAGCCTTTAACTTGAAATGAGGGGCCAATAATGTACTTCCAGATTTCGTATTGCCGTTGATGTTGAACTTCTAAAGTACCTTCTTCAAATACCCTTTTTGCGTCAAGCTAACCTTGCCATCTTTCTGGACTCGCTCAATCTCCATGCTTAGCACCTTCTTTACTTCACCCAGATCTTTCATCTCGAATTCAAAAGATAGGTCTTTCTTCAGTTTAACAATTGCAGATCTGCTCTTTAAAGCGACGAGCATATTGTTCACATACAATAGTAGATAGATGCGCTCTCCACTCGATAGTTTATTGTAATACATACATGGGTCATAATGGTATCATGTGCACTTCTTGCCTCTTATGAAACTATCAAAATGCCTGTACCACCACCTTGGCGATTGCTTTAATCTATAAATCAATTCCTTCAGCTTATCACCATATGGAGATCCCTGTTTCTTTGCAAATACCCACTTACAATCTATCGCCTTCTTTCTCTTAGAAAACTCTGATAGTTTTCAAGTGTCGTTCTGTGTAGAGAACTCATCTCTTCTATCATGACATTCTTCCACATCTCGAATGTCGAACTGATTTCAACTTCCCTGTATATGGACGAAATTGCCTCCTCAACAACTGAGAGAGCATAGGCCATGGTCATGTTAGTAGTGAGCCAACTGGGCTGACGTGAATTTCTCCGGGCTCTTCAAATTACAATAGATTCTTAGACATCACCCATAACCTGTCCTTGATCCTCATTATCATCATTATCCTGTTCGGCTACCTGATTACCACTCTGTGTCACCAAGGGTATGACCTCAAATGATACTGATCTGTTTAGAGACGGTGAAGTAGCATCACTCTCCACCTGTTACAATATCTTGTCGGTCATCTGACTCTCCACCTGCTGAGAGTCTGTAGGCTTCACCATTGAAGCCTCGTCTAACGTGACTTCTCTGCTGAAGATAAATTTTATGTCCTTCAGATCCTAAAATTTGTAGCCTTTTACTTATTTCTTGAACCCTATGAACACACCTTTTCTCACCCTTGGATCCAACTTTTCTTTCTTGACATAATAATAGGCCGGATACCCAAATACCCGTAGCGAATCATAATCCTGAGCCACTTTTTCTGATCAAACCTCTAGAAGAGATTTACCTCCTATTGCAGACAAAGGCAACCTGTTAACGAGATGGCAAGTATACACCAATACCTCAGTCCAAAAAGATTTCGATATACCAACGTTGGATAACATGCACAAGACCTTCTCCAATAAGGTCCTGTTCATCCTTTCAGCTGCCGTTTTATTGCGATATTTCTCTTACAGTGAGTGCCTTTCTATGCCTTCATCACGACATAGCTGTAAGAAAGGATCGCTTGTATACTCTCCTTCGTTGTCTGAATGAAGTACCTTGATTTTTCTTCCCATACTCTTCTCCATGTTCTTCTTCCACTCCATAAATAACCCCATGACTTCCCCTTTGTGCTTCATGGTATATACCCAACATCACCTAGAGTAATCATCTATAAAAGACATAAAGTAGTGGTTACTTTTAATAAATACCGTCTTGCTAGGTCTCCAGATATCTGTGTGAATATAATCCAGAATCTCTTGGTGTAATGAGTCATGGTGCTGAATCTCACCTTGGTCTTCTTTCCGATGACGTAATGTTCACAAAATTCTAATTTGCAGGTACTGCCACCTTTCAATAAATCTTGCTTTGCAAGAGCTTACAGAGACTTTTCTCCTGTATATCCGAGCCTCATATTCCAGAGTTGGTACAATCATTATCTGAATTTATAGACGTCACCACTTGCCCTTTCAAGTAGTAAAAGTTATTGCGTCGGACGACTTTCAAAACAACCATCAAACCTTTAATCATCTTGAGAACACCATCTTTAATAGATACTTCAAAACCCAATGCTTCTAAGGCACCAACTGAGATAAGATTTCTTTTCAGTTGAGGTACATATCTCACATCCTTCAATTCCCGCTTCATCCCATCAAACATCTTGATATGACCATACCTATCCCTTCCTTGGTACATGAACGATCATTACCCATGACAACAGAACATCCATCCAGCTTCTTAAAGTTAGAAAATTAGTCCTTGTTAGGATAAACATGATAAGTATCTCCTGTACCTAGCATCCACTCAGAATCACCTGAGTAACCAATAGTAAGAATAGTGTCTGAGAAATAGAATATCGATGAGTCTGAGTCTGATCCACCTGCCTGCTAGTATTACCCGATTGGATATTGATCACCATTGCGAGATTTGCTTCAGTTTTCGACTCCTTATTCTTATCTTTGATCCTTGAACAATCAATCTTTCAGTGCCTTAACTCTTTGCAGAAGGCGCACTGGTTCTTCTTCAGATCTCTAAAACCCGGTCTGGACTTCGATTTCTCACGATCGCCTTTGCTCTTCTTACTGGAATTCTTGCCTCTTACCGTCAATGCTTCTGTTGAATTACTCTTTAAAGAAGACTACTTGTTCTTCTTTTGCACTTCGTAATTTATAAGAGCAGTTGACACATCATTATAGTTAAGTGTTTGTTTATCGTTGATCAAGATTAGGACGAAGGACTCATACTCTTCATTAGGAAGAGAATTCAAAAGAATCACCGCATTGTCTTCTTCTTCGATCTCAATATTCACATTAATTAGGTCTGCTAGAAGTTTTATGTAACTGTTCATGTGTTCAACAATGGAGAGCCTTTTCTTCAATTGGAAGCAATAAAACCTCCTCTTCAGATGCAGTCGAGACTCAATGCACTTCGTCACATACTTCTTCTTGAGGATCTCCCGAATCTTTCTTCCGAAAGTCTCATACAACACATGATACTTGATATCTTGTGTCGAACAAGACCTGATGACGCCAAAAGCCATTCGATTCATCTTGTCCCAGTCTTTCTCAGATGTCTCCTTCGATTTTTCTTCCAGACGTAGAGAGTCTTCGAGGTTTGATGTCGTCAGGAGATCCATCACCTCACATCTCTACATTCCAAAATTGTTCTTGTTGTCAAACTTCACGACATCAATCTTCGTCAGAAGATGACTCAGAGATCTCACGGTGATTGACTACTTCCGGCCATCTCTTCAATAAATCCTCAAAGTAATGCGAAAAATGATCAATGAAAACAAACCCAAATAGGAAAAATCAAATTCTTACCTCCAACCAAAACTGTAAACAGTTTCCAAAAGCGATTTCAAACTCAAAAGAAAAGACTTCCCACCAACGACACAAAAGAGGTGTTCCCACCAAAAGTTGATACCATCCTCCTCAAACAACTGTAATCTGAGACTACCACGGAGTTTTAGCTCTGAAGAATTCCCTGTAACTTCTTGAAAATAATGAATTATTTACCCCTTCATGTGATTTCAAACCTAAATAGGAAAGATCAAATTCTTGAAGTCAGTTGGATTGGTATTCCAGTTAGTTATCTCTCTTCGATGGAGTGTAGGAATGGTCGCTTGGAGTGATGCATTCTAGTGTTGAGCTAAAGATGGCATCGTTACAATGATATTGGAGTTTGTAGAAGGTTGCTTGGAGCGATTTCAAACTCAATATGGATTGATTGGATCAATTAGAGGATCCATTGTGATTGGTTGAAATCAATTGTAACTTTACGTCGGTGATTCGTTTAGAATCTGTTGAACTGGACATGAGATCGTGTGTCGATCTCGGAGCGGCAGTTGGTCCGTTCGGCAGAGATCGTGTATTGATCTCGGAGCGTTAGTCGATCTGTTTGGCAGGGATCGTGTGTCGATCTCGGAATGGAGTTTGGTTGGTTCATGGGATCGTGTGTCGATCACGCAGCGGGATCTCGTGTCGATCTCAGTGTGGAGATCGTGTGTCGATCTCGAACGATGAAGGTTCTATTTGATGTCGAAGTTCGGCTCAAATCTGGAATATCTTCATCGAGATGGAGAGTGTAGAGAGAGGGAAAACCAATAGAATTGAGTTTTTAACTCTATGCCAGAGATTCGGTCGACCGTATGGTCGAAACATGCACAAGAATTGAAATCGGTTGATCGACTAGTCGACCGATGTTGCACGAGGAAGGGGAACCCAGTTGGGTCGGTCGACCGACATTTCCAGCAAGTCCTGCAGTCTTGCAAGACTTTGCGCGATCGACCGGGCGGTCAACTGCACACTTGAGTCGGTCGACGGGGGTCAGAGGTGATTCTGGACCCGACCTGGAGCTGTTTGGGGGTTTCTTTTTCTCTTTTTAAATAGAGGATAAAACCCATTGGATGAGTTCTTGAGTTGGTGAGTGTTCTTGAGTGATCAAGTGTACTTTTCTCATAATCTTGTGCAAATCATCAATAAATCTCTCTCTTCTGTCCCGAGGAGGTAGGCATATTGTCGAAATCTCATAAATCTTGGTCTCCTCTCTTTGGGTGTGTGTTTGTGATCTAAGGTTAGTGTTCTCCAGCTGGTTTTCAGGTCCAACAGCTAGCGACGCTGCGCTCGGTCTCGAGGCCCAAGTCACTATGTGGAAGGGATTGGTGAGAATGTAGGAGAGCTAGTGGAGAATCTCATACCTTGGAACAGTTCCCTCTCGACTATTTATAGACGAAATGAGGCGGTTAAGCCGTTGAGATGAAATGAGAAGGTTAGGACTGTTGAGCTGGACATCGAGAGTCTTCAGGGGAAGAATCCGATCGACATCTTAATCATGGAAGACTAGAAGATCTCGAGGACGCCGGAGACTACTCTATTTGATCAGGAGTCGCTTGCTGCCTGTTCAATCCTATATTTATCATATCCTGATTGATCTTTCTTATAGTCATCACTCTAGGCCAAAGGCCATTTTCAAGATCTACAATACTAACTAAAAAAGGATTTACCCTTCAATCATCAGCCCTCGCCACTGCGGTGACAAAATTTAAAATGGTATACCAAAACCCTTGCTTTTGCCATCATCTCTGCTCTTTTCCCTCATCCTGCTCATGGGAGACTCTCAGTAGCCACCCTCATATTATTTATAGTCTTATTATTATTGTTAACTAATACATTATTAATCTAATAGCTTAACTTTTTATGTGGGTTTGAGAATCTATTTAGTTATCAAGCCAATAACGAGAATGAAAGTTGTAAGACTTGACAGTTTGATACGTGCTTGTAATTTGAGTCTGCGTGCAAACATTGCTTGTGGAGGAAGGAATTTCTGACAAAGTTAAAAATATTTATAAACTAAGCACGTAATTAAACTCTTTGAATCTTAACTAATCAGTCACGTGCTAAGAATGAAGATTAGAAACTTCAACTTTTTTTATTAGAAAACAAGGTGACAGTTCTCAGTGCTGCGTCACTTGGGCATCAATTTAATATCAATATCAATATCGATATCAAGGCTAATCATCCCCTGAGAGCAAGTTAACTCAAAGATTTTTTAAGAAAAATCTTTAGAAATTATTGGAGTAAACACCATCAACTTGTTAATAAAGTCAAAAAGTCATCTTAGACAAATCCAAGACAATCAGAAACAGCAATCAACCTTAATTGACTGTTGATGATCGCTTTCATTTAGAAGGAAAGTAGGGCCTAACTCTAACTAAAACCCGCGGAAGAATTCAGAATCTCCCTGTCCTTCAAATTTTTGATACAGTGGCACTGATATTAAAATGTCATTGAACCATCAAGATCCAAATTCAGTTTCATTTATATTAATTTAAGCAAAGAAAAACAAGATTAATTAAAATGCCATTAATGCATGTGGTAAAACCTTCAACGGCTTCTTAGTCATCTCTAATAAGTCTTTATCTATGGGTGTGGGAATTTCCTACACTCAGGGCTGTAGAGGAATCGAATCCTATTTAGGGTCTAATTATGTTGCGCCCTCCGGAGGAATTCAATCGGCAACATCGATCACTCGAGATCAGCGTTCCAAACGTCGAGTCAATCTCTAACAATATGACACGAACCAAAATACTGAAGAGAAAGTTAGAAACAAATGATTTAACGAGGTTCGGTAACTTACCTATGCCCTTAGGGCAGAAGGGAGAAGATCTTATTCAAACCAAATAGAGTTACAAGGGTTACAAATTGATCTGGAGATCCAAATTGAGAATCTACATAAATTAGCTGAAGAATTCTCACAAACAAACAACCCTAAAACTCTCAATACAATTCAACTGAACGATTCAAAATTGATTACCAATAAGAGTGCAAAAACCCTCCTTATATAGCCGAGAGAGAGCCAATTGAAAGAAACAAAATCAGATACGAAATCCACATAAAAAAAGACTCTGAAATCAACTCGAGTTGCAAAAATCCGCAGCCCGGTCGACTACTACCCAGTCGATCGGCTTTATGTGTGATTGACCAGGTGGTCGACCGCTAGTACAAATTTTCTGCGCCAGAAAACATTTGCAACTCTCTGTTAGTGCCAGTTGGTCGACAGTGCGCTCGAACGATCTCAACATGTGGTCGACCGCGCAGCTTGTTTCCTCCTCGTGCATGTTGTGCACGTCATACACGCTCTACCGTTGCTTCTTGCTGCTGCATCCCTTGCTCGTGCTGACCGCCTTCGATGCTCCTCTCTCTTGGTCATTTCCAATGAGTTAAAAAAAACTCCATCTTTTATCTTCTCCCCTACAATTCTCCATCTGGGTTAAGATTTTTCAAATTTGAGCCAAACACAACGAATCAACTAATTTCATCTCATCCAACCGGCTGCGTCATTACAGCTACCTATGCACCCATGACCAAGGAGATCAATCACACATAGTTTATCTAAACGAGCTCTACCGAGCTCAACCAACAGAAGCTGAATCTGCAGCATCGGACCTAACTGGCTAAGTCATATGAACCTCCTTACTAATACTGTCAAGGAGACTCCCATGTCCACCAATTTTCAATTTGCAGGTAGATTTGTTCGCTGGAAACTGGTGCACAAAAACACGTGATTTGAAATATGAAATGTGTGCTCAGAATAGTGCTACTGTTTCTTGAAACTATCATTTTAACTAACAAGCTAAACGAGTCATGTCCATAAGGAGGGAAAGCGATAGAAGCATGTGTTCGATTTTGTGTTTGTTTCAGAAATCATTCTTTTGTTTCAAAGAAGATAGAAAACAAGTAAAAGAAAAGTTGAGATTGTGAAGGTGGTTTGAGGTGGAAGTAAAACAAAGTGAAAATGGTTTGGAGATGAAAAATGTGTTGCTTGGAAATAGAAAAGAAAATTTGAAGTAAAAAATAGAAAATGGCATGAAAAGTGGTTTAAGAAAGTGAGAGAATGTTCGGTAGAGTAAAAAGAAAAGAAAACAAGTTTGGAAAATTTGATTTTAGAAATGAAGTAGAAACTTTGGAAATATTTTAAGAAAGTGAATTCAAAAGAAAGAAATAAAGTTTGCCTGAGTTTTCAAAATTAAAAGATCATGGTTATCTAATCTTCTAAAAACCACTAACACCTAACCCTTTAGAGTTTATGCCTCAAGTTGAATCCTTGGCAATAGATCACCATGCATCTTCAAGTGTGTAAAGCATCACTCATGAGATTGCTTGAGCTTCTAGACTTGATATATGGATGCCTCAAGTTGAATCATAGACTCTCTTGCATGATATTCAAAGTATGGATCATGAGATGGAATTGGTGTTGTTCATAACAAGGCTAGTAGGCACATTACCCCATCAAAGCTATTGTGAAATAAGCATGAGATAAGAATCTATAGCATGTAATTTTTTTAGTATAACAACATAATGAAAATCACTACTTTTGCATGAACAAAGAATACCCCAAACTTGAATAAGCATGTAAGTAATCAAGTTAGGGTTAGATCTAAGTTAATATAAGAGTTAGTGTTAGCACCCATCTCTATGATCCATCAATGGCTCTTTCAAAAATCACAAGGCACTAAACAAAAGGAATCAATAGAGCACTTCCGTCATTCAAAAATTCAAGTTAGAAGTTAGCTCTCATCATCATGGGAAATCAAGAACACTTGCATGAAATAAGGCTTAAACAATATGAAACGTCCATGTTTCACTTGAGATAATGAACATCCAAATAGGTAAGTAGTTAGAGGGTTAGAGATTAGTTAGCCATGAATGCAAAGTTTGTTAGACATGAAATGAAGGAGTAAGAAAGTAGACATTTTTACTCTAATTGCAAATAAAAAAAGTATGTAAAAAGAGCAATAAAAATAGAGGAAGAAGATGAAGTAAGCGTGTATTGACTTGTCACTGATCAATTACATAACACTCACTCTCTCTATTTTATGCACTAATACAAGTGAAAACAAATTACAAAAAGATTTAAAGAAAAACTTAGAGAGAAAATGTTAAAAAATTCTCAACTCTCCTTCTCGGATAACCAGAAGGGGTATTTATAGCCTTAAAACCCTAAATCTAATCAATCGAGGTCGTAGAAGAAAATGTCGTGCCAATGGCCATGATCTAGCTGTGTTTCCCCAGTGTTTGTCACGAAAGCGCGACAAAGATACGCCCGTTAGGCCAGCGCCAGAGGGTGCCAGCTTGTCCTTTGCCTAGGTATCCCTGTAGAAGATTCTATTATCTGAGTATGCTCTAGATTATTAGCAGAATTGGGCTTCCATGATTAGGCTTCATTTAAGCTTTACAAAAATTCCTCAATTTAATTAGAATTTTGAGCTTTCTTCTCCATAAAAAAATTGACCTAAAAATAAAGAGAAGAAATACTAATAACCAGAATAATAACACTAATAAATGGGAGAATGTGATGAAAATTATGAAAAAATGAATACTAATCAATGCCCTTCCAATAATTCTTGCTTTGCAACCATACTTTCAAGAAATTCAAACCAACTTGTATGAGCCTCATCTGCGATAACTTAGTAGAGTCATCTTTCTAATGTCCTTAAGCTTCCAAATTTTCAGTATCTACACTACCCTTTAAGTAGTACAAGTTGTTGCATTGAATACCCTTCAGAACTACTTATGAGCCAGCAGACATCTTGAGAATGTCTTCTCTAAGAGTTCCTTTTAGGTTCTGCGCCTCCAAAGCTCCAACTGAAATCAAATTCTTTTTCAACTGAGATACATACCTCACATCCTTCAACTCTCTTATCATCCCATCAAATAACTTCAAGTGAATTGTACCTATTCCTTCAATTTGGCATGTGTGTGTTTGTTCGGAAAAATGTGGATGAAAATTACAATGAAACAATTTTGATTACAAAAGAGAGGAGAGTATCTAGATCTCCCCTTTGTTTAAAGTGGAGTTCTTCGTGTGGTGGTGGAGAGTGAATCTTATTCTTTGTTGACCAGTTGAACAGAAATCTTCTCTTGGATCGTCTTTGAGGATGCTCTCGAAGAGATTGAAATAACTTCACTAGAATGCAACAAGCATTGGAGCTCTCCTTAAAAGGAATTCTCTTTCTGTACCTCTCCCTTTCTGAAAGTTCAGAACTTTTAGGCTGGATTTGCTTTCTTAGTTCAGAAAAATCTTCTCTTTTTCTTCTTTTTGTACCCCTTCCTTAATAGCTTTCATGGCTACTTATAGGGAGGTTTTAGGAGTAGAATTTGTAAGTACACCTAGAGGGGGGTGAATAGGTGTATCGCTAATCTAATGAACTAAATGCGAAAATTAAAACTAATTTGCAACTACACTTAGTGCAACCAACGAGTGTAGCCGAATTTCCCGTGAAGGGTTCTGGACTAACTCCTCTTGATTCCTCTGAATAAGAGTTGAGGTGCTATATGAAGCTCTCGCGGTTAGGCACAAGTGAGGCACACAAGCAAACACAACCAAGCATATAGGTATAAGTAATATGAATCAATGCAAGGCACAACACAAGCATATAAATGATATGGCAATATGAATGATGCAATGCACAACACAAAGAAAAGAGAGAGAGTTAAGAGTCAATGGATCAAACGCAAACAACAAGATGTGTTTCGAGGTTCGAGCACCAAGCTCTACGTCCCCCCGCCTTCACCGAGAAGGATTTCTAATCCACTAACTTGTCCACCTAGGACTCCCACCGAGAGAACCTCCACCGAGGATTTTGGGCAAATACAACTGAGAGTACCGAACTCCTCTCTCAACCAATACAACCTCCACCGAGGTAATACAAACACAATCCACCTCTACCGAAGAGGGATACAAATCCAAACCAACTCCACCTCACCAAGAGGGAGTAAACCACACCTCAACCTCTACCAAAGAGGGAGCACCCCACAATCCAAATCCACCTCTACCAAAGAGGGATATCACCAAATGAAAGGGTGTACAACAAACCAATTTCCTTTTCCCACAAATAAATGATCCTAATAGAATAGGATAGGAGATATAGCTCAAGTGTGAAAAATAAGTGTTTTGATCAAAGAAGATCTCTTGGGAAAAATACCAAATAGATATAGAATTTTAGATCAAGAAACTAATTCTCAAAAACCTATTTTCTTTGAAAGAGACAAAATACTTTAAAACAAATAAGATGGATCTTTTTTGCACTAAAACTCTTTTGAAAACTTGTTTAAAACCCTTGTAGAAGAGAGAAATTTTGCACTTAAAATCTTAACCAAAAACTCAAAGCAATGGGGTATATAACCCCAATACAAAAACTAACCGTTGGCTGATTTTTCAGCCAGAGACGGCTGGCAGTCGACCGCTCGGTCGACCGCCAACGGTCATATTTTTGACCGTTGGAAGCCTGCGGTCGACCGGTCGGTCGACCGTCAAAAAACAGAGAGCAAAGCTCTCTTGCCCGGTCGACCGCCCGGTCGACCGGCCCAAGTGCCTGTCCAACGTGCACAGCTTGTACACGTCGGTCGACCGCCCGGTCGACCGACTCTAGGGTACGGTCGACCGGTTGGTCGACCGCCAGAGCCTGTCAGGCAGAAATCTGGGTCAGAAAAATTTGTTAAAAAATATTCTAATAAATCCCAAAAAACTTCTAAAAATCCACAAAAATAGTTTCTAACATAATATATGATATATAAATATGTGATAAAAATTTCAACACAAATATCAAACATTATGAACCATTTTTGTGTTATGGAAAGATTACCGAAAACCAAAACCTGTATTTTTTCAAACTTGAATTTTTCAAATAAACTTTGTCCAAAACATATCCAAATACAAAAACATGATACTTAATCATTTTAAAACATGTTGCATATGGACATAGGTCCAATATACATGAAACATATACATATCATTGTTTTTGACTATAATTCCAAATATATGCTTTGTTAAAAATACCAAAACACCAAAACTCATGAATAAGCATATCAAAATAAGTTTGTCTAAATAGTTGAAGCATGCATGTATATAGAACACATCTAATATACATAAAATCATGTAAACTTGTTTTGATCTTAACTATTCATGAAAACCAATATCGGTTAAACCAAAAATAGAAAAACCAATATCCAAAACATGAAACGTGTGTGTATTGTGAACTTGAGCATTGTAACGCCCCGCTCCCAAGGATACGGAGACGTTATGGCGACGTACATACGCGAGGTGAAAACACGCTCATGCGTACGTTAAGCCTCAGTACAGTACATAACCACCATAGATACATGAGTTCCAGCATGAAATAAGTACAAGAATACCTACAAAAAAAGGTGAGTGATCATAACAGATAGGAAAAGTAGGGATAAATAAGATAACAGCAATAAATCATAAAGATACCTATGAAGTGTCTCGATGAGGAATCTCCTATGTGACTCCAAGGCACTCTCGGTTACTGCGGTACGCGGATCTCCAATCTGGGCATGCAAACCCAGGGTCGTCAGAAAGCGACCTAGTGAGTAATAAAATGAAGGAGGCAGTAATACATACTATAATAAGACAAGCACAATAATAATAGATAAGACATGCTGTTGTAATAGTGATACCATATCCTAAGCATATAATAAGCATATAAGTAGCAGCAGAAATTTCTAAACATGAAAGATATAAGCATGTTATCTTTTAATACCATCACTACCTAGCCGGTTATTATTAGGTCATCGTATAATGTGATCTAGTGGTGACGATTGTACATGCTAGGGGTGATGTGATAGCAGTGAATATGCAGATGGGCATATGTTACCTAACCAGCATACGGTGTGATGCATAGACAGAAATGATGTATGCAAGGTATACAGAAAATAGAATATATGCACATATGCATGAATAGTATGCTACTACAGAAAATATAACATGTACCAGGTAAAGAGACAAGTATCCATGGAACATGATATCGAGTAGATGATCAGGAACAGTAACAAGTACAACTAAACATTAGGAAACATGTATCAGGCAAGGAACAGTAACAAGTAGTAAGCATATATCAGGCGAGTCATGTTATTTATACAATACTAGCAATCAGTACCACCTGATATTTTAATCAATCTCTTCCAGTGTCCCATACCACTGGCAGTTCATACTGGAGCCCGCACTCCAGTCGAACCCATCCGGATATGGCCTACGGGTACCATTATCCAAACGAGAGAGTGACCAAATAACAAGTGTTCCTGACATCACTATTGTGTATACTGTTTTATTATGTTAATTGGAAACCCATGGTCGAGGAGTTCTTATCGGGTAGGTGTATCCCGTACATATCCGGGATCACGGCCTTTATCAAACCCCTGGCTGCTGAGACCAGAGCCCTCCGCTAAGAGGGGAACAATAATCAAGTAACAATAGCTCATGGAGCAATTGGTAGGTAGCACTACCATCCCCTGCAGTGGGAGAACAATATGGATCCAGTACATCACCCGATAAGATCTAATCAACCGTCAAGTCTCCCCCATACCCAAGTTAACTTTATGATCTAATACGTCAAGTATACAATGTAACAACATCAACTACTGGACATGATACGGGTAACATGATAACTGGACTAGAGCTCTGTTAATAGCATAGAACAATATAACGAGAAACGGGAACAATATAACAGGAACAATATAACGGGAAACGGGAACAATATAATACAGGAACAATATGACAGGAACAATAGATGTGGGGTTCCACACATCGCATATTAACAGCTCTCATGTCCAGTATCGGGAATATCCGTATCAGTAACAGGAAACAATCATGTAACATGAATACAGGAACATGGATCAATAATACATGTAATAAGCACGGCGATCCATATGACAAGAAGATAGAAACAACACAGACATGTGCAACTGTAATATGTAAGCATGATATAAATGTGTCTGATGATTATGCTAATATGAAATGCAGTAGTCCGTGCAGTGATATGGATAACAATACATTACATAACGGTATTTTGTGAAGTGGTGCCGCTACGTATCGGTGGGTTATGCCTACGAAGTAACAAGTATGTCGTGTCATAGTATCTATGTAACATGCACAGGTAATAACAGTGGTCAGGGTCTACTATCATGTACAGTGAATTACAGTATCCGTGTAGTCATAAGCCTGAATAGCACTAATATATGTAGGAACAGTGGTCGACGGTGTCTAGCATGCATGTTTAGTACTAGGGTAATGTCATAGTGTATCTATGGATCAGTATGCATGTAACGTGACTGCGATACAGTACATGTCATAAGAGTGTACACCCGCGTGTCAGTGGCTATGCAGGTCATGACTGTATTCGAATTGTCTATGTCAATATACCTAGCAATATTCGAGGTCATTCCTATTCCAATGACTATAAATAATAGTTACCGGATTTTATCCATAATCAATAATTAATAGGTCAATGTTACTAAACACAGTAAAATATAATTTATAAATGAAAAACACTCACAAACTGGCTATAGGCCTGTAGCTCTCTTTACCACGATCGCAACGGATCTAGAATCGTCCGAATCGGAGTCCGGATGCTCCAGATATCGCCCGAATACTAAATCATAACAAATAGGGTTAAATATGTAAATAAAAAGAATTCAAATGCAATTAAGAAATTGAACCAGGGGGTTTTCTGTAAATATGCCTTTATTGGGTTTCGGATGCGGGTTTAGCTCATAACGGGTCGGGTCCAGATCCACAACCCAAACCCGTTACATTAAGTCAAATGGGTATCGGGTTTACGGGTTTATAGAGGTAATGGGTCTAACCCAATAGGGGGTTTAGAGATTTCAACCAAACCAATAGGGTTATTGGGTTCGGGTCCATACCCGAACCCAATAACAACAACAACAACAACAGCAGCAGCAGCAGCAGCGACAGCTGCTGCTGTCGCCTGCTAGCCGGCCACCAGCCGGGCTGGCTGGTGGCGCCCGCCGCGGCCCGTGCCGGCGGCGCCCGCCGCGGCCCGCGCCGGCGACAAGGGGAGGGAAAAAGAGGGGGGAGAGAGAGTTTACCTGAGAGAGAGATGGGCGCGCGGCCATGGCGGCCTCGCCGGAGGGGAGGCGCGGGTCGGGGGCGCGGCGGCCGGAGGGGAGGCGCCGGCCGGGCTGGGGCTCGGCCTGGGGGTCGTGGCCGGCGGCGATGGCCGGCGGCATGTCCGCTAGTGAAGGTCGGCCTCCTTTGGGTCGCACAGAGAGAGGGAGAGAGGTTAGAGAGAGTGTGAGAGAGGGTTTTAATTAGAGAGAGGGAGAGAGGGATTTAATTAGAGAGGGGAAGAGAGATTTTAAATTAGGGGAGAGAAAAGAGGCGGTGGAGTTACAGTAGGGCGGTGGGAATTCTCCAGAGAAATGGAGAAGAGGAAGGGAAAAAGAAAAAGAGAAAAAGGGGTTTTTAAAATATTTAATTAATATTATAATAGGGTCCAAAATTGACTAGTTCCGAATGGTGCCCAAAAATTACATAAAATAGAAAATATTATCCTGAGACCTCAAATGAAGACGGTTTGCAGAAATTCAATCCGGTTTGCAAATTAAAAATCCCGGAGTGTCTCGCCGATACAGGCGACACCGGTTTTGCCCGAATTTCGATAAATTCAGAATATTCCCCAAAAATACCCGAACGTAGCTAACATGATTCTAAGACATTCAGTGAAAGCGGATTCTCAAAATCTAACTCCGTTTGTGAATTAAAAATCGGAAGGCCGGTTATCAATATCGGTCGACACCGACTACGGAGATTTTCCAAAATAATCCAGAAAAAATTTCAGAAAATCCCGAAAAATCTAAAATATTAGGAAATGATTTTTAAAACTAAAATCGGCTCAATCGGACTACCACGGAGGTCAAATCAATTTTGTACGCCGTATCGGGTACTGATACGGTGATACGTACACCGGGGATCATGGGGTTACATTTCTCCCCATCTTACAAAAATTGCATCCTCACAATTTCTATTCAGGTGTGAGAACAATATTTTTAACCCCAAAGCCCAAAGGTTACGGGTCCATGATACTTCCGCTGCGCACTCTGATATCTAGAGGGAACTCGGGATGGAGAAGTATGGTAGTGAACTTATCCTAACAGATGGGAAGCAAGACGATGCAAGGAAAGCGAAAAGGAAAACGGATGTTCTGGTTGACAATTGGAAGGAAAGAAGGAATACAAACGAGTCAAGGAATGAATTGTCAAGTCATGGTATTCTTGTACTCGTTGCTGGAATCCCCAAATTCGGATACAGATCAGTTAATCTGAACCTGATTGTACTGTTGGTATGAGTCTGAGTATTGACCCAGGTGGTTACCCACACCAGGTGTGAACCTAGGCTCTGATACCACTTTGTAACGCCCCGCTCCCAAGGATACGGAGACGTTATGGCGACGTACATACGCGAGGTGAAAACACGCTCACGCGTACGTTAAGCCTCAGTACAGTACATAACCACCATAGATACATGAGTTCCAGCATGAAATAAGTACAAGAATACCTATGGAAAAAGGTGAGTGATCATAACAGATAGGAAAAGTAGGGATAAATAAGATAATAGCAATAAATCATAAAGATACCTATGAAGTGTCTCGATGAGGAATCTCCTATGTGACTCCAAGGCACTCTCGGTTACTGCGGTACGCGGATCTTCAATCTGGGCATGCAAACCCAGGGTCGTCAGAAAGCGACCTAGTGAGTGGTAAAATGAAGGAGGCAGTAATACATACTATAATAAGACAAGCACAATAATAATAGATAAGACATGCTGTTGTAATAGTGATACCATATCCTAAGCATATAATAAGCATATAAGTAGCAGCAGAAATCTCTAAACATGAAAGATATAAGCATGTTATCTTTTAATACCATCACTACCTAACCGGTTATTATTGGGTCATCGTATAATGTGATCTAGTGGTGACGATTGTACATGCTAGGGGTGATGTGATAGCAGTGAATATGCAGATGGGCATATGTTACCTAACCAGTATACGGTGTGATGCATAGACAGAAATGATGTATGCAAGGTATACAGAAAATAGAATATATGCACATATGCATGAATAGTATGCTACTACAGAAAATATAACATGTACCAGGTAAAGGGACAAGTATCCATGGAACATGATATCGAGTAGATGATCAGGAACAGTAACAAGTACAACTAAACATTAGGAAACATGTATCAGGTAAGGAACAGTAACAAGTAGTAAGCATGTATCAGGCGAGTCATGTTATTTATACAATAGTAGCAATCAGTACTACCTGGTATTTTAATAAATCTCTTCCAGTGTCCCATACCACTGGCAGTTCATACTGGAGCCCGCACTCCAGTCGAACCCATCCGGATATGGCCTACGGGTACCATTATCCAAACGAGAGAGTGACCAAATAACAAGTGTTCCTGACATCACTATTGTGTATACCGTTTTATTATGTTAATTGGAAACCCATGGTCGAGGAGTTCTTATCGGGTAGGTGTATCCCGTACATACCCGGGATCACGGCCTTTATCAAACCCCTGGCTGCTGAGACCAGAGCCCTCCGCTAAGAGGGGAACAATAATCAAGTAACAATAGCTCATGGAGCAATTGGTAGGTAGCACTACCATCCCCTGCAGTGGGAGAACAATATGGATCCAGTACATCACCCGATAAGATCTAATCAACCGTCAAGTCTCCCCCATACCCAAGTTAACTTTATGATCTAATACGTCAAGTATACAATGTAACAACATCAACTACTGGACATGATACGGGTAACATGATAACTGGACCAGAGCTCTATTAATAGCATAGAACAATATAACGAGAAACGGGAACAATATAATAGGAACAATATAGCGAGAAACGGGAACAATATAATACGGGAACAATATGACAGGAACAATAGATGTGGGGTTCCACACATCGCATATTAACAGCTCTCATGTCCAGTATCGGGAATATCCGTATCAGTAACAGGAAACAATCATGTAACATGAATACGGGAACATGGATCAATAATACATGTAATAAGCACGGTGATCCATATGACAAGAAGATAGAAACAACACAGACATGTGCAACTGTAATATGTAAGCATGATATAAATGTGTCTGATGATTATGCTAATATGAAATGCAGTAGTCCGTGCAGTGATATGGATAACAATACATTACATAACGGTATTTTGTGAAGTGGTGCCGCTACGTATCGGTGGGTTATGCCTAGAAGTAACAAGTTTGTCGTGTCATAGTATCTATGTAACATGCACAGGTAATAACAGTGGTCAGGGTCTACTATCATGTACAGTGAACTACAGTATCCGTGTAGTCATAAGCCTGCGTAGCACTAATATATGTAGGAACAGTGGTCGACGGTGTCTTATCGTAACGGTGTCTAGCATGCATGTCTTGTACTAGGGTAATGTCATAGTGTATCTATGGATCAGTATGCATGTAACGTGACTGCGATACAGTACATGTCATAAGAGTGTACACCAGCGTGTCAGTGGCTATGCAGGTCATGACTGTATTCGAATTGTCTATGTCAATATACCTAGCAATATTCGAGGTCATTCCTATTCCAATGACTATAAATAATAGTTACCAGATTTTATCCATAATCAATAATTAATAGGTCAATGTTACTAAACACAGTAAAATATAATTTATAAAAGAAAAACACTCACAAACTGTCTATAGGCCTGTAACTCTCTTTCCCACGATCGCAACGGATCCAGAATCGTCCGAATCAGAGTCCGGATGCTCCAGATATCGCCCGAATACTAAATCATAACAAATAGGGTTAAATATGTAAATAAAAAGAATTCAAATGCAATTAAGAAATTGAAACAGGGGGTTTTCTGTAAATATGCCTTTATTGGGTTTCGGATGCGGGTTTAGCTCATAACGGGTCGGGTCCAGATCCACAACCCAACCCGTTACATTAAGTCAAATTGGTATCGGGTTTACGGGTTTATAGAGGTAATGGGTCTAACCCAATAGGGGGTTTAGAGATTTCAACCAAACCCAATAGGGTTATTGGGTTCGGGTCCATATCCGAACCCAATAACAACAACAACAACAACAACAACAATAGCAGCGACAGCTGCTGCTGTCCCCTGCTAGCCGGCCACCGGCCGGGCTGGCTGGTGGCGCCCGCCGCGGCCCGTGCCGGCGGCGTCCACCGCGGCCCGTGCCGGCGGCGCCCTCCGTGGTACGCGCCGACGACAAGGGGAGGGAAAAAGAGGGGGGAGAGAGAGAGTTTACCTGAGAGAGAGATGGGCGCGCGACCATGGCGGCCTCGCCGGAGGGGAGGCGCCGGGCCGGGGGCGCGGCGGCCGGAGGGGAGGCGCCGGCCGGGCTGGGGCTCGGCCTGGGGGTCGCGGCCGGCGGCGATGGCCGGCGGCATGTCCGCTGGTGAAGGTCGGCCTCCTTTGGGTCGCACAGAGAGAGGGAGAGAGGTTAGAGAGAGAGTGTGAGAGAGGATTTTAATTAGAGAGAGGGAGAGAGGGATTTAATTAGAGAGGGGAAGAGAGATTTTAATTAGGGGGAGAGAAAAGAGGCGGTGGAGTTACAGTAGGGTGGTGGGAATTCTCCATAGAAATGGAGAAGAGGAAGGGAAAAAGAAAAAGAGAAAAAGGGGTTTTTAAAATATTTAATTAATATTATAATAGGGTCCAAAATTGACTAGTTCCGAATGGTGCCCAAAAATTACATAAAATAGAAAATATTATCCTGAGACCTCAAATGAAGACGGTTTGCAGAACTCAATCCGATTTGCAAATTAAAAATCCCGAAGTGTCTCGCCGATACAGGCGACGCCGGTTTTGCCCGAATTTCGATAAATTCAGAATATTCCCCAAAAATACCCGAACGTAGATAACACGATTCTAAGACATCCAGTGAAAGCGGATTCTCAAAATCCAACTCCGCTTGTGAAATAAAAATCAGAAGGCCGGTTATCGGTATCGGTCGACACCGACTACGGAGATTTTCCAAAATAATCCAGAAAAATTCCAAAAAATCCTGAAAAATCTAAAATATTAGGAAATGATTTTTAAAACTGAAATCAGCTCAATCGGACTACCACGGAGATCAAATCAATTTTGTACGTCGTATCGGGTACTGATACGGTGATACGTACACCGGGGATCAGGGGGTTACAAGCATATCACACTATCAAGTATTTACACATGGATCTAACATTCAAACTAAACTAGGATACCTAAGTCTTCTTGACGATCTCCATCTTCAAGCCGACTCGATCCAAACCGTGATCCACCGAGCTTGACTCCAACGAGTGCTATGTATGATCTTGTTGCCCGGGCTCTTGAATCACCATGTGAAATCTTCCAAACCATCTTGTTGAAGCAATCACCAACTAATATCTTGATTAATGATCTGAAACTAAACATCACAAGATTATTAGTAAACATAACTACATGAGTTAATCATCATCAAAACTAGAGTGGAAGGCCTCTGGGCCAACAATCTCCCTCTTTTTGATGATGACAAAACTCATGGAGTTATATATGCATGGATTAAAGTTAAGCTTCAAAGAAGCTCCCCCTTAACTCATGCATAGGTATAAACAATAAATATGCAATGAAAGCTGATAAACATGTATGCAAATACAACATGCCAAACAAGCATATGAAAACTCATCAAATTCTTATCTCCTTGTATTTGCAAAACAAAATATATATGCATAAACATAAATCCTTAAAACATGCATATATCTAAAATACTTCTCCCCTTTTTGTCAATCATCAACAAAGGGGTTAAAGTAAAAACAAAACCAACAAATACTTCTCCCCCTTTTTGTCCGAAACATAGAATCAATAAAGGGGTGATATCAAACAAATCAATAATAAGAATATATGCGATATACATTCATGAAGAGGAAGACGCTAAGTTAACTTCCCTACATATATGCATTACATGAAGAAAAGATGACAAGCTCTAATTTACATAACACAATATATGCAATGCATAAGAAGAGATGTGAAGCTCCCCCTACACACGTGCATCGCATAAAGAAGAGTTGTCAAGTTCCTCAATATAGGATACACACAACATGAATTTATATGTAGAAAAGATGTTAAGCTCCCCTTGCATATAGGCAATATAAATCAAAACATTTCGAATTTTCTCAATAAAATAAACTTGATACCATTTAAAAATGTGTCAAAGTAGTACATTTAGATACCAAATCAAAGTAAACATATACCACTTGAAAGTAAATAAGGCATTGATACCAATTGGAGAAAACAAATAAAATCTTGATACCAATTTAAAGTATTCAAATAAGCATCTTAATACAAAAAGATACCAATTGTAAGTATTTGTCATTTAGAGCATATAATATCAAAATAAAATCAATTTTCAACATAAAGTGTGGGAGTAGAAATCAACGGTAAACAAAATACCAATTGAAAGATAAAAATACAAATTTTCTCCCCCTTTACGAAATACCAACTAAAAAGATGCATAAGCTTGTGTTTAAAATATCAATTGAAAACTAATCAATTGAAACATGATGGTCATTAAAAATTCAAGCTTTAGCATAAGCATATATATGTATGAAAAATTAGATACCAATCGAAATTGATACAATTTGAAGTGAAAGCATACATACATAAAAATATATTTGAGTATACAAGAAATGTCAATATTGATACAATTGAAAGAATCCAATGATACCAATTGAAACAATAATAATATCAAGAGTATATCTCATATTTCCTACCACCCAATTCATGCTCATGTTTAAAATGATTTTCAATATAAAACATACAAGGCATGGTCTCCCATCCAACCGCCCGTAGAAGGTAGGGGTTTCAAAAATAGAATTGAAAAATATAGTATGTTTAAAAAACTCTACCACAACGAAGAATACGAACTAGTTAAATGGAAAACTTCTAAACTAGTACGAAATCCTTCAAGTAAGGAATAAAACAAAATTATATTTCATGAAATACATGTAAATCACATGGTCACTAAAACACTCAAAGTCCGTAAAGCCCATACATACTCATGAAAACATAATCATGAGAAACATTTTAAATGAAGTGAGTGTACAAGTGTTATGTGAAACAAATAATCATGAAAATAGACATTCAAGCTCAATATTCTTCAAAACATGAAAATCATCAAAACTCGATCTCTTCAAGGCATATGTATGTCAAGTATAAACTAAAGTATACATACATATCCAAAACATAACGAGTCCACAAATGTATATGCATTAAGGCACGTGGCTCAAAGGATGTATATGTATAAACAATAGTTTGGACAAGATAGACATATACATGAAGTTAAACATATGAACATGAAAACATGGATAAAATGGGAATACAAGTCAAATGCATGAATCATCAAAACTAGACTATACTAGCACATCTAATGGGTACAAATAATCGTTCAAGCCCAAGCATATAAAAGTTTATTTGTTGCCCACTATATGTACAAGTATAAATCTTAGTCTTAATGAAAATTAACATTTAAACATATATTCAAATCATGAAGCATAAAACAAGACATAAATCAATATGACAAACATAAAACCGATCATTATGTAAATCCACATGCTATTAGACCTATGATATACATAATAGCTAAACATATGCGAGAACACAAAGAATGATCCATATTAAACATGGGTGTCTCAAAAGCTATACATGCATGTCAAAGATCTAATAATCATGGCATTTTCATAATAATCAAAACATGCTATAAACAATGATATGAAGGCATGTTAATATAAACGGGAGTTAGAGATCGATACCAAAACTGATGAGGGCACCTCTCTAGTTCTCCAAACCAAGGTGGTCCTCCCACCAAACATCCCTTGAAAGTGATGCATCCAAATAGTCCACATGAAGCTCGGAACGCATCCACTCCAAGGTACCGCAACTCTCACGTCATGCGAGAGCCCACACCTACATCAAATACAATAGGGGTGGTCTTTGATACCCATACTCTTTTGGGTCCATGGGGGTTAGTTCTTTTTCCAACCCAAACAAATTTATTTGCTAAATTAACATTATGTATACGATCATAGCAAAATTTAGCAAGGTGGCCCTTACGTCCACAATGTGTACAAGTGTACACATGAGCATACAATATGTGATGGTAGTGACCGTGAGTAGCATGTGTATGCCGTGAAGGGTGTGCATGCAAAGATGGAACTTGTTTCTTTCGAAATAAAGATTCCAAACATGTGTGACTCAAAACACATTGGCTCAAAGTGGAGCCCAAATAATCAACATTCTTCTTTAGCAAAGATATATCATTTTCAATTAAAGAAGTGTGGCATGCAATAGGTGTGCTAGAAGAAACTATCCTAGCATGGCAAACATGTGTAGACATATCATTTTTCAAAACAATATTTTTCTTTAAACAATCTTCTAAATCCTTAGAAATAGAAGCAATTTTCATTTTTAAAGAATCATTTTCTTTTAAAACAAAGTCAACTTTTGAAGACAATTTTCCATTTTTCTTCAAAATAATTTCACAATCATTTTTAGATTTTAAAAGTTCATTTTCTTTTAGGGCAAGATCAAGTCTAGATTTTAATGAATCCCTTTCATTAGAAATCTCCATTTTATCTTACAAAACCAACTCAAGTTTTGAAAATAAATCCTCTTTTTCTTTATTTAACTTACAAGTTTTCTTTTCAAAACTTTATATTTTTCAAGGAGTTTCTCACAAACAATCGATAACTCTTCATTTAAAGCATCGGCATCCATACTATCATGATCATCAAATGAAGAGCTAGCACTATCTAGTTGAGTATCCGAATGTACCTCAAGGGAGTCATTCCCTTGGACCATAAAGCATCGTGGCTCAGATTCTCCACTAGATTCATCCTCCGGTTGGATTGGCAATTGAAGATTGGAGGTGGTCAACATGTTCCACACTGAAAAGGCGGAATCAAAGTTAGAAACAAGCATAAGATAATCTTTGTTAAGCGTGCTTCTAATAGCCTCAAGGACAAGTGTATTGGCCCCTATATGATTGCGGTTACCAAGATAGCATTTCTTGGTAGCGGCAAGGAAAACATGCAGGCCTAGGGTTTTTAGGTACATGGACATCCTAAAATTCCACGTGTCAATGTTGGAAACATCGAACATGGGAGGTGACAAGCAATCCATGAGTGTGTACAAACAAATATACGTGCAAAATGCAAATGATAGATTAGCAAACCAAGATCACACTCCTAGGTGGTTAAACCAAATATCAGGAGCGAAGGCTCTGATACCAATTGTAAGTACACCTAGAGGGGGGTGAATAGGTGTACCGCTAATCTAGTGAACTAAATGCGGAAATTAAAATTAATTTGTAACTACACTTAGTGCAACTAACGAGTGTAGCCGAATTCTCCGTGAAGGGTTCTGGACTAACTCCTCTTGATTCCTCTGAATAAGAGTTGAGGTGCTATATGAAGCTCTCGCGGTTAGGCACAAGTGAGGCACACGAGCAAACACAACCAAGCATATAGGTATAAGCAATATGAATCAATGCAAGGCACAACACAAGTATATAAATGATATGGCAATATGAATGATGCAATGCACAACACAAAGTAAAGAGAGAGAGTTAAGAGTCAATGGATCAAACGCAAATAATAAGATGTGTTTCGAGGTTCGAGCACCGAGCTCTACGTCCCCGCCTTCACCGAGAAGGATTTCTAATCCACTAACTTGTCCACCTAGGACTCCCACCGAGAGAACCTCCACCGAGGATTTTGGGCAAATACAACTGGGAGTACCGAACTCCTCTCTCAACCAATACAACCTCCACCGAGGCAATACAAAAACAATCCACCTCTACCGAAGAGGGATACAAATCTAAACTAACTCCACCTCACCAAGAGGGAGTAAACCACAACCTCAACCTCTATCAAAGAGGGAGCACCCCACAATCCAAATCCACCTCTACCAAAGAGGGATATCACCAAATGAAAGGGTGTACAACAAAGTGGTATATCTCAACCACAAACCAATTTCCTTTTTCCACAAATAAATGATCCTAATAGAATAGGATAGGAGATATAGCTCAAGTGTGAAAAATAAGTGTTTTGATCAAAGAAAATCTTGGGAAAAATACCAAATAGATATAGAATTTTAGATCAAGAAACTAATTCCCAAAAAACCTATTTCTTTGAAATAGACAAAACACTTTAAAACAAATAAGATGAATCTTTTGGCATTAAAACTCTTTTGAAAACTTGTTTAAAACCCTTGTAGAAGAGAGAAATTTTTGCACTTAAAATCTTAACCAAAAACTCAAATGGGGTATTTATAACCCCAATACAAAAAACTAGCTATTGGCTGATTTTTCAGCCAGAGACGGCTGGCGGTCGACCGCCCGGTCGACCGCCAATGGTCATATTTTTGACCGTTGGAAGCCTGCGGTCGACCGATCGGTCGACCGTCGTCAAAAAACAGAGAGCAAAGCTCTCTTGCCCGGTCGACCGGCCCAAGTGCCTGTCCAATGTGCACAGCTTGTGCACGTCGGTCGACCGCCTGGTTGACCGACTCTGGGGTACGGTCGACCGGTCGGTCGACCGCCAGAGCCTGTAAGGCAGAAATCTGGGTCAGAAAAACTTATTAAAAAATATTCTAATAAATCCCATAAAACTTCTAAAAATCCACAAAAATAGTTTCTAACATAATATATAATATATAAACATGTAATAAAAATTTCAACACAAATATCAAACATTATGAACCATTTTTGTGTTATGGAAAGATTACGAAAACCAAAACCTGTATTTTTCCAAACTTAAAATTTTCAAATAAACTTTGTCCAAAACATATCCAAATACAAAAACATGATACTTAATCATTTTAAAACATGTTGCATATGGACATAGGTCCAATATACATGAAACATATACATATCATTATTTTTGACTATAATTCCAAATATATGTTTTGTTAAAAATACCAAAACACCAAAACTCATGAATAGGCGTATCAAAATAAGTTTGTCTAAATAGTTGAAGCATGCATGTATATAGAATACATCTAATATACATAAAACCATGTAAACTTGTTTTGATCTTAACTATTCATGAAAACCAATATTGGTTAAACCAAAAACCGAAAAACCAATATCCAAAACATGAAACGTGTGTGTATTGTGAACTGAGAATATCACACTATCTAGTCTTTACACATGGATCTAAAATACAAACTAAATTATGATACCTAAGTCTTCTTGACGATCTCCATCTTCAAGTCGACTCGATCCAAACCGTGATCCACCGAGCTTGACTCCAACGAGTGCTATGTATGATCTTGTTGCTCGGGCTCTTGAATCACCATGTGAAATCTTCCAAACCATCTTGTTGAAGTAATCACCAACTAATATCTTGATTAATGATCTGAAACTAAACATCACAAGATTATTAGTAAACATAACTACATGAGTTAATCATCATCAAAACTAGAGTGGAAGGCCTCTGGGTCAACAGAATTGTCTCCTAAAATCCTCCATAATGGGGATTAACTTATGTGGGTATTAATTAACTTAGTAATAGCTGCCGGTTATAATAGAAACGTGACCCTTGTGAGTTCTATTTTGTTGTTGAAATGCGGAGCTCATAGGCTCGTGTTTGATTTGGAATGCAGAGCTGGCTGAAGTTCACGTTTGAGTTAGAATGCGGAGCTGACTGAGGTACGCATTTGAGTTGGAACGCGAAGCTGGCTGATGTCCGCTTTTGAGTTGGAATGCGAAGCTGGCTGAAGTTCGCATTGGAGTTAGAACACGAAGCCGGTTGAGGTCTGTGTTTGAATTGGACGCGAGGTCTGCGTTTTAATTAAAACGTGACCTTCGCGTTAGAATAAGGTCCGGGTCTGAGGAGTTGTCTTCAGTAATTTTTAGACACCCTACATAACCCCCCTCTAAATTTTCAAAACTCTACGATTGACTGAGATGAATTTCAGAATACTTTGCATTCATGTTGATGTGGGCTCCCATGATTGGACTTGCAATCTTTTGAGCTGCTTTGATCTTGACCTTGTCTAATATCTGATCTTCCTGAGTGTACTGTTGAACTGCTTGAAGCCTCCAGAGATGATCATTGTAAGTATCTAGACACAACCTAGAACTTATCTGAGTTCTGATTTGATTGTCGGTGTACTGTTGAACCGCTGAAGTTATTGATAGCTTTTGTCAGTGTATTGTTGAACTGATTGTTGTCTCAGGGATGTACCCTTTGTATAGGGAAAGCGAATGTTTCTCTCGTTGATGTAGACACGAATGTCGTATTGGACGCACCAGTCGTTAGACACGGATGTCATGGACTACAAAAGATGCGACCTTCATTTGATGTTAAAGACGCGAATGTCATTTGATGTAGAGACGCGACTCTCATTGATGTGCTTGAGACGCATTTCTGGCTGTTGTGTTTAAGACGCGAAGTTGCGCTCAAAGCTTTTGGACGCGGATGTCGCTTGAACGCGAACATCGCGTTTATAACTTGTTTTGCTTTTGAATCGTGTCTGTTTTTTTGAAAAATCAGACAGAGTAAAGTGAAGAATTTTAATTGCCAGAGGTGTGATATTAACTTAGCAAGTAAATGATCAAACGATTTCACTAGGAAAGTTGAAGAGGAGAAGGTCTAGCTTTAACCAAAGATCTAGTTTTCGTTAAGAAATCGAGGGAAATTACAGTCAGAGGTGTGATATTAATTTTATAAGGGAATTTTTTTGCGTGCTAGAGGTATTAGTTAACTTAGCACTGGAGAGGTATAATATTAACCACACATTCAGCTCCCGCTGGGGAAATTGAAAAGACTATTGTAAGAGGTGTAATGTTAACTTAACA